>QLOS01000663.1:0-11941 GCA_003313725.1 Russula sp. MG48 | reverse complement strand
ATCAACGCCTTCTCCTGGCTGCATCTTGATTGCCATCAGCTCCTGCTGCGCCTTCTGGGGGGCAGAGATGTCAGAGTAATCGAGGAGGAACCTGGTCCTGAAGGACTCCCAGGGGTGGTTGTCCTGTACGATGCCTCTGGAGACCTGTTGTAGCCATTTCATGCGCTGACGTGCCCATCCATCCACATGTGGTCCCCTGATGAGGGTGAGGGCGTGTGCGACGCGGTTGTCTTCCTGTGCGATGGCCACGGCGTTTCTGTTCAAGAAGTGGTAGTTTTCAAGGTCCAGCATCCAGTGTCTGGCATGCTTTCGCCCTTCTTCGCCCCCTCTAAAGGGTTCTGGGGGCTGGCCAACTAGTTTTGCGTCCGCACCTTGTGGCCCTGGGGTGCCCAGGTCGAATCCTGGAAATCCAGGCGGTTCTCCTCCTGGTGGCCCTGCTCCGAGTGGTCCTCCTCCCGGGTGACCTCCGCCTCCTCCTGGTGGTCCCCCACCTCCTCCTGGCGGTCCTCCGCCCCCTCCTGGTGGTCCTCCACCTTCCCTGTCTCGTGGTATGTCAGGGCGAGGCTCTGCTGGGGCGAATGGGTTGACTCTGGCGATGTCTGCGTAAGACTGGCCTGCTGCGAGGGCGTAGCGTGCTGGAGCAATGGTCTGGGTACTCATGACTTGTATTGGTTCTGGGTCTTCTTCAATTGGGCTGGGGTCCCCGACTTCTTGGTGTTCTGTGCCTTCAATCGCTCTCCCAATATCAATAGTGAAGGGAGTAGTGTTGTCTTCTGGGTCCTGTGGTTCCCCTAGTATTGGGAAGCGTGTCTTGGCGTTTGCGTACGCGAAGTGTTTGTTGGTTTTGTTGTCGTATGCAACTTCGTACCAGGCACCAGCTACGTGGTGTACTGGGTACGCTGCGATCTTTGATCGCCCCGGGAGGATGGCGAGGAAGAAGTGTCCTGTCCATGGGATTGTTCCTTCAAAATGTGACGATGATTCGTATCCTTCTTGGAGGAAGAGGACTCGCTGGTCGTCCCTCTTATCGTCTTCTACACAGAGTGTGACTGTAAACGGCCTGAACTTGTGGTCTACTGGGGAATCCACGACGGTACTTGGGCCAGGGGCCTCTGGCTGACTGGGTAAGTCTGTTCTAATGTCACGCCCACCGAGTGAGCGTACCTCCACAGGCGAAGGAGGGGGTGTAGGCGACACTGGTGACTGCGGCCTTGTGGGTAAGAGGTCTGTATACCTCTCGCGTGCAGGCGTACTCTTGTGACGTCTGATAGAGAGCTTTCCCTTGCCTTTGAGCATACACTAAGGCTCTGCAAGGGGACGCGTGAAGTCTGGCAATTAACCAGAGGAGTTGTGGTTCACAAGGGAAGGAAGGGAACCGTGCACAAGCTGAGATTTCAAGAGAACAGACTTAGGGTCTGTCCTAGGCATACAACGCGATATAAGTACATGTAGGAATGACTCATAGAGAGTCAGAGCGAGTCATGGTGCCCCTAGGACACCGCTACTAGTACAGAGTCATGCACAGTCAGTAAGGGTCATCATATCATATGAGTCATGGGTGCCGATGCAGCGCATGCGCAGAGGCATGCAGATGTAGCACTAGTGGATGCGCACCGGTCCCGACAGTCCGTCAGACCGAGCAGTATGTGTACAGTGAGAAGACGAGGAGACGCGAGCAGAGTCACGGGCCGTAGGGGCCTGGCAGTCCATAAGCAGAACGCAAGACAGAGATAGGCAGTAAAGATGAAAGAAAAGAAAGCGTACAGAGTGCGGCGAAGCATAACAGCAACGATGCAGCGACGGTGACGACACGGCGACAGCGATGACACGGCGATGACGCAGCGACGGCAACGACACGGCGACCGCAGCCATGGCAGCGGCGGCAGCGACGCAACCACGACGACGACTGCGACGATGCAGCGACCACAGCGGCGGCGACGCAGCCACGATGACGACAGCGATGGCTGCAACGACGCAGCGACCGCGGCGACACGGTGACCGCGGCGACCGCAGCAACGCGACCACAATGACCACCGCCGCGACGCGGTCACAACGACGATCGCAGCGACGCAGCCACGACGACGACCGCAGCAGCAGTGGGTATGGTGGTGACGAGTGCAGCGGCAGTGACAGGCAGCAGTAGCGACGGGGCACCCCAATATAGTGTATTAACATCTGTACTGTAAATACTTTCTAATAAATCCCTATTCAACACAGTGGTGGGCAGTGCCACAGCAGCGGTGGCAGTGGCGGCAGCGGCGGTGGTTGTGGCGGCGGCAGCGGCAGGGCGGCAGTGAGGGGGCAGCAGCCTCTTTTTATTATTATTATTATTATTAGTTTTTTTCGAATTCATTAGTGTGCAAATTTTTATTCATTTACTGTCCATGCTTGTACCATAACTCATGTCATGCCTTAAAATTTATTAAATAAATCCTTAGTATTTTTTACTATTTAATCACAAAAAAAGTTGAGTATGTCTTTTCGTCTGGTGGGGTCTTTTTGGTCTTTTTGGTCTTGTGGTCTTGTGGACCAGACGAAAAGACCCAAAAAGACCCAAAAAGACCCAAAAAGACCACAAGATTTTTGTGAATAAGCTGATGCAGAGATGGCATCTCTGGACCCAGGACCAAAGGTAGCATTGCCTTGGCAAAAAAAATGAGCGGTACGACTCCTAGGACCTTGTTCTTACTGTGACCTGACCTTCACGCCACAGGTCGAAACAGCGTTAGAGTACTTGCTCATGACCTCAAGCAACCAGACCTCGAGTTCCTCCTTCGCGAATTTCTATCTCAGCACATTGGCTTTTGTTCCTCTATGTTTGATGGGCCAATCGCTGTGTATCCATCAGCAGTTGCCACTTTCTATGCCCCTAGTGACCAGTGCGGACCTGGTGGAATGTGTACAGAACATATCCGTGCTATGCCTTCCTGGTGGCAGACAGGCCAAGGCCGCTATGACTGCGTCTTCATCAGAGAAGGCCCTTCTAGTCCCAACACTTCAATTACACAGCGTGACCTTAGTGTTGCCCGTGTTCGTGGATTCCTGAGGTTTACTCATAGTGGTGTACATTACCCGCTTGCACTTATTCAGGACTTCAAGTTTGTTGGTGAGGAGCCAGACGAGGACACTGGTATGTGGATTGTTAGGCACGAACGCCGCCCACATGCATGGATTGTCTCAATCAATGCCATCTACCATGCCGCGCATCTGATTCTGGTCTATCCTGGAGAAGGAATGGTGCCGAAGAAACGAAAACCAGAACGCTCTCTCGACAGTTATCGCTTTTTCTATGTCAACAAATTCATCGACCATCACGCGTTTGAAATTGCTCATGAGTGCTGATAATCAGAGATTGGCAAGTTGGTGGACCGGTGATTCATTGGGCTTTGTGTAATATTCCATGCCAGTGTGTATACAACATCCACAATGAAGAGTATTTAGCGTAAGGGGAAAAAAACCAAAGATTTGTCCAAAACAAAAAGAACTACTCGCCCTCATCTTCTGACTGACCATTCCTGATCCAATTTATAATGGGTAGCGGTCTAGCTATGACCTACCCGACGAGAAAACCAGTACCCTAAGAAAGGGTGGAGGCGTCCGAGTCGGCTAACCCTAGAGTGCCCTGTTGAACTCATACCGTGTACATGTGTATGAGGGTTACCACTCCTGAGACTTTCCCATCATCCTCTGACCTTCCCTCTCAACATACCTTCCACCTTCCGTCCCTGGGTTGAGCATATGGCATTTACTATTTACCATTTTACAAATTTCAAGCCCTTTGGGTACACTGTTAATCCCCACCCAATATGTTCGACCTCAGGCTTACACCTCGTGCCTCATCCATGGCTCCGGCCACACCAAGTTGGCCTCTGTCCTCTCTGCACCTACACAGGAATGGCCTGAACAGGGAAAGTCTGCTCAGCATGAAATTCTCCGCATACAAGTGGTGCGCACCATTCTACCTCTCCTGTATGCCTTTTTACCCTCATGACTAATTCACGTACGTATGACAGCTACCACAGGCAATACTTTTATGGTATGTCGCACTACCCTAGAAACACCTTGCTGTTACTAGAGCCCGCTGAAGCAGCAGGGACTGATGGTGTGTACCCATTCAGTTCGAAGATGGATGAGAATGCTGACATTCCTTCTACCATCGTGTGATCCATCTTTTTCGGTGCACGGTGTGCCTCAAGCCGATCATCCATAATGTGGATGAGGCCACCAGGTTGATTCTGCAGCAGCTGTAGGTATTCTGAATTGTCAAAATAGGGGACGTGGGGCACAAAGTGAGTGATACCTCCGCTGTTGTACTTGGCAACATGGCTAGGGTAACCACTCATCCTTCAAGGTTCACTCAGTAGACCACTCAAGCTTCTCTACATTCACCATCAACCTGTTACGTACTCATCAGAGGGCTTCCTTGAACGAAACCTTGACATGCTCAACCCAGGTTTTGTTTCCTTACTTCGTGGAAATACTCATGGCTCCGAGAGGCGACGAGCAGAGAAGGTTCTGATTCCATCAACCCATTTGTTCTGGGATCGAGCAACATATAGGATACGCATAGACGTTGACCCATCTCATCCACGTCTTCATGCGCCTACTCCATCGTTTTGTCTAATTTCATGCTCTCGTCGAGTGCTTGTGAAGCGGCAGAGGACTTAACGGTGGGTACCCATTCAGTTTGAAGGTAGATGAGGATGCTGACATTCCTTCCACCATCGTGTGATCCGTCTTTTTCGGTGCACGGTGTGCCTCAAGCCGATCTTCCACAATGTGGATGAGGCCACCAGGTTGATTCTGCAGTAGCCGCAGGTATTCTGAATCATCGGAATAGGGGACGTGGGGCACAAAGTGAGCGATTTCGCTGTTCTACTTAGTAACACGACTAGGGTGACCTCATCAGAGGCGCGTATTGGGTCTGCGGACAAGGGAGAAGGCCCAGCATAACCATTGCGACCGGTCGACGCAATGAGAACCGGAGGTACGAGAGGTGGCGTAGACAACACGTCCTCGCATAACCACTTATCCTTAAGGTTGGGCTCCGACTTCCCCACATTCACCACCAACCACTTCAAGGGACTTGTTACGTATTCACCAAAGCACTTCCTTGAACGAAACCTTGACACGCTCAACCCAGACTTTGTTTCCCTACTTTATGGAAATACCCATGGTCCCGAGGCGGCGATGAATGGAGAAGGTTCCAGTTCCATCAACCCATTTGTTCTGGGATCGAGCAACGCACAGGATACACACGGACGTCAACTCGACTCATCCACGTCCTCGTACACATACTCCATGGTTTTGTCTAATTTCATGCTCTCGTCAAGTGCCTATGAAGCGGCCGAGGACTGACGGTGGGTACTCATTTAGTTTGAAGGCAGATAAGGATGCTGACGTTCCTTCCACTATCATGCGATCCGTCTTTCTCCGAAGTTTTTCGGTGCACCACGACCTCAAGCCAATCATCCATAATGTGAATGACCACCAGGTTGATTCTGCGGCAGCCACAGGCATTCTGAATTGTCGGAATAGGGGACGTGGGGCACAAAGTGAGTGGTTTCACTGTCGTACCAACATGGCTAGGGTAACTACTTATCCTTAAGGTTGGGCTCAAGCCCTTGTGTCACGCGCAACTTCTAGTGTCCTTGACACTTTTCGAGATGCTCGAAGAGACGCAGACATGGTACATCTAACAGAGGGTACGAGCGTCACCATCCAGTGACTCACTGACACATGAGCACAGTGCTAGTGGCAGCTCTAGCAGAGGGAACAGCAGTGCCAGTGGCAACGATGGCAGTGGTGATGGTGTTGAAGGGAGATAGTAGTGGTGGGTGTTAGTGCTGTGGTATGTTGTACAACTTGATGCAGATGCTTACGGGTTGATGGGTCTGTGGGTCACTCACTGGTGACCCATATACATCATACCTGCTGTTACCTGTACCTGTGATCCCCAAACCCTGGCAGAATAAATTTTTGTTATTGTTGTCCTGCTTGTTTATGCTTTGAGCATCACTTGGATCACTTAGTTGCTCTTTGAATGCAGCTTGGATCACTTGGTTGTGCCTTGAATGTGACTTGGATTTCTTTAGTTGTGTCATGAGCATCACTTAGGGCTGTAGTCTGCTGGATGAAATATTCTTGATTTCTGCCTTGAATGTCTGGAAAATGTCTTTGAATTACCTTGAATGTGACCTGGAATGTAGCCTTGGATGGTTTCTGGAAGCCCACAATTAGATGTATCAAGACTGGGTTAAGGAGGCAGTAAAGTTTATTCCAAGTCAATTTTTGGTCAAGACAAAATCAAGGTCGATAAGCCATGTCCTCAGCTTGATTTTGCCTTGACATGCATCAAGTCACATCAAGTACACATCAAGTACGTTGAACCTTTTGCTGATGTGATGACATTCCTGTGTTCCGATTAACCTGTTCATATAAAAATCGTCGTAAAAGCTTCACAAATTGGGGTTCTTGGATGTGAACCGCAAGCGCTTCAGCTGTGTGGGGATAGTCTCGATCTGAAAGGCAGATGGTGTAAGTATGGAATATGGATCAGTAGAACATAGAGACCATACTAGGACTACGAGCTAACTCAATAGAGGAGAGAGACTTTGGGCCTAGCTCTGGACCATTATCGTCATCATCGTCCTCTCTGTCCACTGCCTGCACGCGTGGCTGTGGCTGTTCTCCTCTTAGAATCATGGCCATGTATGATGCCGTGGTACCGTCCATCATGCCAAGTTCTGCATGAGCTCTTGACGCTGCACTGAGCTTGTCCGTTCGAGAAATCATAAGTAGCATTTGTTTGAGAGCCTTGAAGCAACTCGAGCGCCTCCAAGGCTCCTTCACAGCTTTGATATGTTTCGATTCTGTAATTGAAGAACATAGGCCATTTGGAGAGCCAAAAAGGATAATAGAACGGATGTAGTGCATGAGCGAGTGTTGTCGAGGTAGGGATATACACTCGCCAGTCACAGCAGCTGTGCCAACAAACACTTCATGATGGATATGAAACCGATCCAGGATACTCCGCAGTTTGACAAGATCATCTGCAGTGATTGCATTGCGCCGCACAACATAGCAGAAGTCTAGGAAGGCTGCTAGACACTTGACCATTTCCGAAGGAACATGGCTGGCGATAGCAGCAAGGTAGACCTGTTCATAAGGAATTAATATGGAGAATATAATATATTTTTGGCAGTACGAACCTTCATGAGAGCCTTGGAATCATCTCCAGTCCACTGTACAAAATCGCGGCCATCTGGGAATCGACGAAGTCCCAGAAAAGGAGGAACAGCCGAAATGCTATTTGCTTAATAAGCAGGACTCGGACTCAATCAAAGAATGTGAAATCATACCGGTGATCAATGTCAGCAATAATTTTGTGACTGCGAGCCTCCCCATGTGTTTCGACAAGAAACTGGTTAACCCACATGACAATATGGTCTTTGAATGTGCCTTTGATAACCTGATGGAGCAAATCGGGCGTCAAGAGCTCATGGATGTCAGCTCGAGGAAAGCCATGCGTGAACGGCTGCTCGTCACTGATTCAGAATACAAGCACTGAAAGAGATAAGACCCACATACAACGACATCAGCACAAATTCTGAAGTCACTCCATAATGTCCCTGGATCCCAGGCACCAACGAGGAAGTCAGTTTTCTCATGGGTCCGTTGGTGTGATATCGGGCGATCGAGATGGTCAGGAGGTGCATTACATCTGTCATATTATGAGAACCCCTACATGATAACACGGATCTAAGACCAACTTTGGACACCACCCTTGCACGATGCCTGCTAACCAAACTTGTTTGGGGTAATCAGCGATATATGGTCCAAGACCATATACTGCCCTGCGGAAATGACCATCCGGACACTTGATAATTTCGGGTTTGGTCATCCCGGCTTTAAGGGGCTCAAAGATGCGAGCGAGGCACACATGATACATTTGGCAACAAAACATTTGGTACGCCACTGTTTTCTGATGTTTTTTTGAGGCTGTAAGCACATTAGATCACTTTCAAATCACTCAGAGGTTGCAAAAAAAACTTACTTTTTGGAATTGGAAGAAAGGCCACTGGAAGTAATGCATTCCCATGAGCTCGTCAAGCCACATTGGTGAGGTTTCCAGGCGACATGTACACGGGATGATACTCTTGATGACCTGTAGCAACGGACACAGTCGTCTTATCACTACCCGCTATCACTGGGACAAACATGGCCCCATGTGTTGATTCATCTTCTGCAATCATATCCTAGCAAAACTCATATCAATTTTAATAAATTTTAAGTCCACATCACATACTGCCTGCTTCCATGCCCAATCTGCTGACATGAGGTTAGACCATGTGCGTACGCCCTTGTTGTTGACCTGATGGTAAGGTGCTACGTTGAACTTGTCCCTAAATTCTGCTGTTGAAAGCTGATGGTGAAGAAGTCGATGAGAATCCCGTGTGCAAAGTTCATATGTCTCTGTCATCCACTTTGGAGGCGTACCAGGTGGATGTGGACCTCCATAACGAATGTGGTATACTTTCCATGGCAGGTCTCCATCCTGAATAGCATCAATTGTAGCATATAGCTCAGTGGAGTCCTTCCATGGAGCATTCCCACCATATCCCATAACAGACGCAGCCCAGAGGTCTAGCGCTCAGTCAATTTTTTGAGCAGAGTGCTGAGCTTTAACAAAATGATAGTGTGCGAAATCAAATTCGATTCGAGAGTTGAAAGGTTCCCATGGATTAGCGTTGTCAGTGTTGGCTGCTGTCGTTGGTGGAGGGCGTGTATGTGGAGGCAAATATTCACCTCTCTCATTGCAAGGTATGCCTGGAAGTACAAAACATGAGACGATGGGACACAAAGAATATCAGTTTCATACCATTGAGAAACGGATGTGACTCCAAGGTAAACCTGTGTTCATTGTTGTTGTCATCAGATACTGGCGTAAAGTCTTGGTGAGCAGCTTGACTGTGCCTGATGAGCCCAGCTGTAGTTTTGCAGTTCAGAAAACATTTCAGGCAAGTAAGGACAGGCATGAAGGATGAGGTTGATTGGGCATATGTCGTAAAACAATCAGTACTATAGATATTAGGGCCCGGTGCAGCACAACTCTGCTGATGGCTCAGAGTCAGATCCGTACGGATACTGTATCTTCTCACAGATGAGCCATCGATTCGCAATGGGGACCTGCATCTCACGGATGATTCATGGGGCCTAGTGATTGTAAGTATGAGTATAAGGCGTGCTAGTAGGCACGGTGACATCCTACTCATGAGCGGACATGGCGTCTGGACCTAACATGACTCTGCCCCGGGCCATGGATCATTTAAGGTTGTATATTTTCTGAAGCTTTGATGATGAGATAAGTGTACTGTAAGTGTGGAGGCATGGCGATATCTTACTCATGAGCGGACATAGCGCCTGTACTGGGCCCTGAGTTGACTGACTCTACCCTGGACCTTCCCCCTGTCATCTTAGCACGCACGGGCTCTTTGAACACCGGTTAGATAATCTTGCAGGGTCCACACGTCACAGATGTAAACATGTTGATGACGGTGTGGTGGAAGTGGGCAGGCAACAAATGACTAGCATTAGACTCAGGGTACAGCGCATCTGAGACGAGATAAATGTGACCTCAATGATCGCAGGCCCAATCTATGTATTAACCAACCCATCGTTGTTCGCAGCCAGTGGGCAATCGGGACGGCTTGTAGAAGGGAAGAACTTGAAGTGGTGGTCGTAGGGATCACTGGGTTTAGTTGTTCACCTAGCACGGTGGGGAGCGGCGTCGGGGTTGGGGCCGGCAAAGTTTGCAAAAGTACAGCTGTGGGGAAGGGCGCTTGACTGGAGGTGGCACTGCACACATGGTCGAAGGGGGCGAGGGTGCGCGGGAACTATCGATCGTCGGTTTGTGCCGGGGCCCGCAGTCGCTTTGACGAGCTGTCCAGATGAGGCAGAGGAGGGGGCGGGTGGATCCGTCGCAGGGGAAGAGATGGGCGACGGGGTTGGTAGTACAGGGACAGGGCCGCGAAGTGCCAAGTAAGAGAAAGGTAAGCCCCGCCGGTAGGCATGGAAGATGTCAATAGCGTATCGGGCTCGGATACAAGTGGGTCAATACCAGTGTAGGCTCGATGAGTAACTGGGTGGTCTCATTGGACAAGGCAGCTACCATAGCGTGGCTGCAAGGCCATGTTCTGTTTGTCTGGAAATGGCCTTTGAATAACCATTCTCATTGAAGTTCCCCGTGTCCTCGATCAATATGCGGAGGTAGTCCTCGTGCCGCGACCATCTCTTTGCAAGGTAAGCTGCGTGCTCGAAGTATCCAGCTTGACGGCACATGCAGATTGATACAGTACCGAGATCGAATGGCACATACTATCACCTATCATCGCGCCGTGAGTCACGGAAGTCACATCACACCGGCAAGCCATTTTCATTCTCCGCTCTCATGAGGGCAACGCAACGCAGCGTTGTGCCAGTTGCGTGACTGTTGACAAAGTCGACAACTGTCACCAGCTACTGTATGACTTTTTGTAACTGTACACGACCACGACTTTATGTGGTGCCAGGGGGGTGTCCCAGTGTACTATGTAAGGTAATTGAAGTTCGCATAATGTAGAGGGATTTTGAGATTCCCTCATTCAGCACGTCATCTGCCTCGGTTGTAGTGGATAAGAGATAAGATGCAGGACCCCAGGACATACAGTAGCAGAATGTCGCGAACGTTTGAACGTTGACGACTGTCGGTGACTTTCCCACGATTTATGGTCAGTAACTCTGAGACCTCAAGGTCGTGACTGGCACAACGCTGACGCAATGGTACTTGTCTGCATCGTCTCACGATTAGGTAAACAAGGAGTGAAACTCCGCTATCGCCTAAGCGTGACATCTCACAAAGGAGAGGCAAAGCAAGGCATAATGTATCTTTTACCCTCAAACCACCTGTGATATCATTGTATACTCTAATAAAACTGTTTTGTAGCAGAACTAACAGAGAGGGCTAAAATTAGTGGAGAAATTTGCAGATTCACGATTGATAGGTCCTTACGGTGCGATGATAGGTGATAGTAGTGTAGTCCTGCAAGAAACCGTCGAGTTGACACCGGGTTCAGGGCTCAGGGGGGCTCAGGGCCAGTGAAAATAATTTACTTTACAGCAGACAGTGAGTTGGGGAAAAACCCCGCGGATAAGAATTTTTTATGTTGTCAGATAGGGGTTATCCCCCTTTTTTTCCTGAAAAGAGAATGATACTGAGGGTGGGATGACCCTTGTGACCAAGATCGTTTCTTTCCTTAGCACGGACCCATTCGCAACATCCCTGGTCTTTTCTACTCCAGAATCATGAGGAGTGTGAATTATGGAATTGGTGGGGATCCCGAGGTGGTCAAGCTGCCAAGCGAAGAATTTGCGGGAAGAGCTGATGGACCTGGATGAGGGTGGCCTAACCACAATCTCAATCTCAATCTCTGAGATCGCAGCCGCTAGGGCCATATGAATCAGAGTATTAGCATTGGTGAGACCCTCATCCACAAAACACGGCATTCACCAAAACCCTCTTGGCCTTTTGGAGGTAATGTGCGCATGGCGAGTGTCATTCTGACAATACAAGTGTATAGAAAATTTTTGGTAATTGACTTGTAAATCACACCAGTCCATAACTTGGTGGTGCAAGCTGGTAACAAGTTGCACTATTTCCAAGTGGTGTTCATGTCCCACCGACTGGTGGCACCACTAATTATGGCAGTTTGGTACCGCTCTCAGTGCCGGCCCGCTGCTGCCATGCTTTGATTCTGTCCAGCCATGCAGCCGTCCTTGAGTTTCATAAGCGTAAGAGGTTGTGAATATGCTGTGGGTGTAAAAACTATGCTGCAGTCAGGACTTTAGGATGCAGGGAGATTTGCTCGCTCGCACAACATACCTTGTGGGTGACGTAGCTTAG
>QLOS01000661.1:0-16346 GCA_003313725.1 Russula sp. MG48 | reverse complement strand
CGGAATGAGGTGCTCGTACTCTCGATAAATGGTGTATATCGCGAAAACAGCGTTTTTCCGAACATAAGAGTGTCGGTGTTCAAGACATGACCTGCAGATAGGAATCAGAGGCTCAAGCAGTTCCTGGTCTCTTGAAATCTTTTGAAGGAAGCGAAGAGTCGCGCCACGAATGTATTCGTTAGGATGTTGCTGAGGCACAGGGATCAGAAGTGCAACAGGCGAGGGGAGCAGCGACATACGAGATCATTTCGAATGGCGTTCCTGAAGTCGACGTACAAAAACGTTAGGAAATGCCTTGCAGGTTATCCCGAGATGGACTTACACAACGAGAATCATCTCCTGTTTCAGTTTCCCGTTTTCATCATACTTCGGGCAGACTTCCCAGTAGAAATGTAATAACTTTTTTAGTTGCTTGTTGCGTGACGGCAAACAGTATTGGATTATAGGCATGAGCAACTGGGGCTATCAAGGTATCGAGCATACGTCTCAGCACATTGGGGGCAGGGTGTAATTACTTTGGCATACTTGGGCGTTCCCATTGATCGTGAGGACTATGATTTTACGCAAGGTGTCGATCTTGACCTCGTCAGAGCCCTTCTGCAGCGCATTGCGTAGATCTTGGGTTGACGGGGACTCTGAGCTATCCTCGTACACAACAGTATAACATGCTGCCTCTTGACTTGACATGATTGGGTATGGGAGGCGTACGCGCAGGTTGAGACTGAGCAAGAAGTGAGACGAATGAGGGGCGTGGCACGTGGGATTACAGTAAAGTCAATAGAGCGCAGGGGCATCAATCACCCATAGAGCGACTGCCGATTTGAAAATGTCATCAACAATTCAACTACAGGAAGACCAACTCATAGAGCTCCTCTTACAGCTTAAGGTGAGTAGTTGTCTGTGCTGGCCTATTGAGCCCAATCCCACTTTAGCCGTCGCAGAAAACCACCCCAGACCAAGCAAAGGCACTTCTAAACTCTCAACCACAGATTGCATATGCACTGCTCGCCCTCATGGTCAAGATGGACGTGATCGACATCCCAATATTTCAGGTCTCACGTACCCTCCCTTACCTTCACTCGATATCTGACTGCTCTGCTACAGCAAACCTTAGCTACGTTTGCCCCTCAGCAAAATGGGGCGCAAGCACCATCAATGTCAGCTGTTCTTCCCCACCTACAGTCTCAGGGTTCGCGCAGTGGAACCCCACAGTTCGCGACGCCTCCACCCGGAGCATTCTCCATCAACGCACCACGTGCCGGCCCAGCAGGATCCGGATATCTACCACAACAGTACATTGCAGGATCTGGGGGGCACCAATTACCCGCGGGGCATTATGGTGTTCCGCCACCTCAGCAAACTACGAGCCAACCAATACCGGCGGCGCTAGCTGCCATACCGGAAAATCAACGAGTAAGTAGTGGTTTGCCATTTAGAAGAATAACATCAAATTGTGTGAGCAGGAAGTCGTTCTAAAGCTGGTCAACATGAGACCCGAGGAGATTGCTATGCTACCCCCAACAGAACGTGCCAGCGTCGCACAACTGGTGCGTCTTCACCCATCATGCGGGAGATTGACTCACTGGAGAGTGATTTCCCAGCGCGCGTCGTTAGGTATTCATTAACACACCCCGTTGCCCGCCTCTCCTTGCACATGGCTTGTGTAGACCCACATGTATTCCAAGGCTGTATATATATCCACCGGCTAGTTTACTGAGACACCTTTGAGTCGTAACTCTGCTTTTGCTTGAGATATTTCCTGGTGAAGTGTTCGGTATGTCTCGGTGGATGAAGACTCAAGACTTACACTCCACAACTCCGTATACGCGTCTGTGCATTCCCGGAACGCGTAAAGACCATGTCCGAGCGACCAGAGTGCGTAGGAGCCGAAGGAAACCAGTAGCCACCATGGTAACTAGCCGTGAGTTCAGCGTCGGAGGTGGTCGGCAAAAAGGCAGTCATGACAGACCACTGGTAGTATTTGCTGGGCGTGCTCTTCCGCAAGGAAGGGAACTGGGATGTATGCGAAGAGGGCGAGGAAATATCCCATAGAGAAGATGGTCGACCACAGGGCGACACGCTTTGCGCGCGTCATTTGTTGTTGATGGTGATAGTAACGAAGAGAAAGTGAGGGGATGCGGTGAAGGCTGTGCCATAACTAAATCTCTCCGCATGCCGCCACGTCTTCAAAACGTCCCTGCTGCGTCGGCGCGTGTGCAACCCGGACAACTCACGCCCAGGACACCTCATTCCCGTGCTGGCCGCGCGGAAGAAGGTTCCACCGGGATTGAACTGGAACAATTCGGTGATGAAGATTACCACGAGGATACACACCAACATCAAACAGTGCCACTACTCGCCTCCTCTGGGAGCGCAAACTTTCCGCCCTCAGGCTATCGCGCCAGGGGTGATGACTACGACGACCGAAGTAAACGAACGACTGGTCGAGATCTCCGTAGCCTTATACGGTGGCTCGTCGCGAACTCGGGTCTCATTCTCGGATCCGCGTTAGCTGTTGCCCTCTTCCTATCCATTGTCTTGTCATATAAACGCCCCGACCTTCTCCTGTCAGCTGTCGGTGCAGATGCAGATCAAACGTCGCTGTCACCTAGTCCAACTCCCAAACCAGACGATGCCCTTCCACCTACTGACCTCGAGAATATTATCTCATACGAGAACTATACGCGCTTCCCCCTAGACCCTATAGAATACAAGGCAGAGTGTCACAAACTCATGGGAGAGGTCATGGGTGCGATGGAGTTCTGGTCAGGCCAAGAAGACGTCATCCACCATGATAAAATCGAACCAGAAAATTATCCCACCGCAGAAGACTTGCCGACTCGAATTTGCAGCAAAACGATCACTTATATGCTAGATGGCCATGTTGGTTTACTGGCAGATCTGGCTCTCATGGCTCAGGTTGCGGGACTGGCGCGAATGGTATGAGGTCTTAAATGTGTTTCTCTCTATTTCACGTTTACGCTCAAACGCGCAGGCGAACAGAACTTTCCTCATCGATGATACCTATTGGAACCACGGGAGGTTCGTAATCCTCTCTTTAGCACTGCATTTACCTATTGAAATCGACTGAAGATGGACAGATCACTTCCAGGATATTCGCGTACGCCAACCAGGGCCTGAGCCAGGTTGCCGCGCACCACCTTCGGATGGTAAATCCGCAGTTGGCAAGCATAAAGCGAGTGCTGACTCCTGAACCTAAATGTCAGAACTAGTGGCATGCCCGAGAAATGCCAGGTGAGAGATAATCTTACGTTGACGATAATATGCTTACATGACCCAGACACTGGGTACGCTTATTTACTTGATGTATGCAGGCAATCATTCCTGACAATCTCTTGCATTTAGATCATTAACTCGCTGACAGCGAAATATCATCTCGGCCATGCCTTCTCAGAAGAGTTCGAGGATCCGTAAGCTTGCCCTGCCTAACATCGGTCCCCCCAGTCGATGACACTGACTAGGTATGGCCGCGAATTAAATCGTCTTCGGGGCATCTTCAATCAAGCACGGGTGTCTTTGACCGAGATTATCCGCCCAAATGCGGCAACAGCGGCACTCATTAGCTCTGCCAGATCAGAACTAGCGTCGTTCATTGGCCTTGATTCTAGCAACACCCCTGATCAGTACCAGAGTATTCACGTTCGTCGTGGGGACGGCATGGGTTCATCATGGAAATATCATAACAAAAATGTCCCAGTTGAAGAATACGCCACCGCCGGGAACGCTGCATGGAACAGACTGTTCCGTTCTGTAGGAAACCCCACACCGCTGACCGTATATCTGGCATCCGATGATCCTGACGTTTTTGAGGCCCTTCAGTCTCAGCTCGAACCAGGCTCAAGAATATTTTCTCTTGCAAAGAGTAGAAACCCGGACCTCCAAGACATTGCGAGCCCTGAGCCTTACTTCCAGGACGAATTTTCTGCACTGCCTGAAGCGGACAGGGTGCAGCTAACAAAGGGGATGATCGTGGATTTCGCTGTACTTTCTGGCCTGTGGGCCTGGAGTAATGACCTGAAACCTGGTGCGGTGATCTGTGGCATCCAGTACGCTGCCTCCGCTCTCCTTGACCCTATAAGAGTTGTTGAAATCTTTTGCCCAGATCTAATGTCTGTAAGATGGCTGCTGTCGCGTTGGACTGGGACCGCGCCTTTGGATACGGGTTCGGCGACGACACCACTGGTGTTGTGAACCAGAAGCATGCTCGTTGGATAGAGGTGGATGAGAAGGGGAATTATTCTCCCCCTTGGAGACCATTCGAGTTGTTCTAGGTCTGGTATGTAGCATGACGATAATGCAACGGTACCCAACTAAGATGCATCCCCTGTTCATTTCTGCAAACTCACCTCTGCAAAAACTCGGTGGCGAACAGGATTCTGATTGTCTGATTGTCTGTTTCATGAACGTACTGTTCTGCGCTGATTGATCCACGGATCCCCGCTGCTTTACATTTGACCCTCAATCATCAAGTCGTATACCGTTATTCGCCCAAAAAAGTCTGAGCTTTCTTCAAAAACAAGCTTTATGCCCCTCACTGACCCCTCTACGGCAAGATCAAACATCTGCGCACGATTTACGTCCTCAGGATAGATCCGCGTAATTTCTTGCCAGTTGGAGGCATCTTGAGATTGGGTGGCCACTACGCATGTGGTACCGACGAAACCTCCTTGGAAGGTCAGCGAAATGCGCTTGGGAGTGACTGGAGATGGAAATGCCAGTTGGATATATTGCGGTAGACCCTAGATGATGTCTTCAGACAGGTGATGACTCGAAAATTGAAGCACGTAATGCAAACCTGTTGAGAAGTCCAGCAGGTCTCTGGACTGCCATCGACGAGACAGGATTTTCCAAATGACTTATCCAAGGTGGAACTAACCCTGGGGGAACCAAGGAGGATGAGGTAGGAATGGCTGCTGGAAGAAGGGACGTACTTGATACGGGTATCTGGAGTGATGAGACGGGTCAACATAATATCAAATCTATCACCGTAACTGACACAACCCTGAAGCTTCATCTCTCAAGTCGTCCGCCATGCCCCCACCTCCCGTACCGTTATGGCTCCAAAAAGCTTACAACCAGGACCATATCAACAACGTCTGGCGGATACTCGCAGATCGCGAGCGCTCTCGTATCCGAGCCAGATTGTTATCAGCTTGTTACAATCACCTTGAGCCAGATCTTTCCCCAGAGCACCTGGCTACCGCCCACCTTCCTTCTGGCGCAAATCCCAGGGCAAACATCACAGATCACTACTCTATCATCATTGGTTGTTCCCCAGGAAATGGTGTCCGTAATCGATACTCCGACATCCAGCCGTATGATCGTACACGAGTAGATGCAGGTGGTCGCTATTTCAATGCGAATTGGGTGCGGGAGCTCGCCGGGGGTCGTTGGACCATCGCCACGCAGGCACCGCTTCCCAACACCGCTCACGAGTTCCTCAGCCTCATCGCTGGGATCCATCCCCCCCTCGGCCCACACGAGGAACCCAATCTAAAGTTTACGCGCTTCCGCACAGCCGTACAACTAACGCCAAACTTTGAGTCTGGGAGGCAAAAGGCTCACCCCTATTTTCCCGATGAACCTGGCGAGTCCAGGATCGTCCGCCCCCCTCAGGAGACAATTGGGTTGCCACCTCTCAGGGTTACCCTAATCAAGAGCGAAGTAATAGAAAGCGCGCAATGTGTGGCAAGTACCGTATCTGTTGCACCAATCGTGGCTGGAGTACCGAGATCCTCTGTGGTGTTTCATCATCTCCTGTACGGGGCCTGGCCAGACCATGGCATACCGGAACCAGAGGATCGAGCGGGCCTTTTGAATTTCATTAGGCTCGTGGACCGCACGAACAAGGATTTGAGTGGCCTGGAGGCAACAGCGGATGTCGAGCCACCCATCATGGTGAACTGTTCTGCGGGGGTTGGACGCACAGGGTCTTTCATTGCGCTCTGCTCGCTCCTGCGTAGCCATGACCTCTTGTCCCAACCCAACTCAGAACCTGCAGAGCGAGCCCCAATCTGCCCCCCGCCACTATCGCAGTCCCCGTTGGGCCTGCTTCCCGGGTCGATTAGTTGGGATGAGGTAGGTCAAGAGATCGACTCGCTGCGTGAGCAGCGTCCTGGAATGGTGCAGCGGCCGGAACAGGCCGTGCTTGTGTATGAGATTTTGATAGCAGCTTTTCTGACAAAAGACAACGTCGTTCACGGACACGGACATGGGTATCGTAGTTAGTTAATTTGTTTTGTTCCGTTCAAATTACTTGAATCGGCCGTGGGAAAATAAAGCTCTGCCGTTGACAAAGGCAATGGGTTCAGCCCCTCTCATGTTCCCGCGCCTGAAATCATGAATATCAAGTCTTTCTCCTTTGCGCTCGCTTTTTATGTGGCCTTGGCACAGGCCCACGAGGGCCATTCTAAGGGGACTGTCTCCAGTGATGGTACCTCTTACGCTCAGCGACACGTACGTGTGTCCTTCATCACTCATACTGACACAAATGAGTATTCACACCTGCTAGATGGCGACTGAGCATCATATGTATGCAAGCGGGCATGATCACGCTCATCGAGATTCTGACCTACTGTGACAGAGATACATTCGACCTCCCAAGTTTCTTCCACCTGCACGACCTTAACAGGTACGCTCATAACAGGCAGTCGCTTTCTCCCCTTTCGCGCTGATACTTTACTAGCGATGGCGTTTGGGACGAGGGTGAGGTGGAGGCGATATATGGTATGCACCATATATACGCGCAAAAGCAATCGAAGGTACAGTGGGTCCCCGCCGGTATATGGCGCATGCCAACCTATGTGCCTCGTATAGGACGAGGAGGAGCACCAGGAGAAAGCCAAATTCATTGTTAATGTCATTTTCAACGCCATAGATAAGGACAAGGACGGTAAAATCACCCTGGCCGAGTTCGAGGCTGCGGGGCTCGCTGCACTACCTGGTTTTGAGACCCTAGGGGCGGAGGGGCATCACTACGATGTGGAGAGCGGTGCGTGTCCACTTCCTTGCCACTGCTCTTTCCTCATCTCTTTGCAATAGAGTTTTTCCTCCATCACGAAGGTGCGCGTAGCATGAGGATCACAGACCCTGCCTTTCATGACGCAGTCCTGCCTTAGAGCAATTCCACAACACCCCGGAAACACAGACCGACGAGTCCTATATTCATCCAGAAGATCTGGAACATTTTGCGCAGCATGAAGCCATCGAGATCACAGAAGCCGAACGGGAAGCAATCTTTCAGGGAATCAGTGTGGAGGAAGCGCTTGCTCAGCACATGATTCCCGTAGCCTCCGAAAAGTCCCCAGCAGAGCAGGCAAACACCGACGACCAGGAGGTCCAGAAAAAGTTTGAACGACAACCTCCTCCAGAACAGCAAGATCCGGCTGTTCGTTTCCGCCAGGCAAAGGCCGAGAGTGCAGCTCATGGCGAGTGGGGTTCCGGGGAGGACGGGTATAAAGCACCGAAGAGTCCCTCAGAGAGGATGCGGAAAAACGTTCCGTACAAGGTAGTGTCACCTCTACTGTGCTCAGAACTTTTATTGGAGGTTGACGTGGAACGTATGCAGTACAAGTTCCGTCGGAATTGGGGCGATTTCTAGCATACCGGCGCCATTTTCGGACGGAGCGGATTGGGTTTCAGTGCATCTGCCCGCCTCGTCAATCATGTCAATATTTATCTGCTTTATGGCAAATTCCTATTAATATCATTGAATGAAACTTGTCGTCATGACGGTATGCTACGATGTGGTTTCGCCTCGGTGGTGTTCATTAAGGGTCGTGAGTATAGTAAGTCATCGCGCGGGGTGCGGCGCAAGACTCATCGAGGTTCAAACATATCAGACAAGAGACCTCGCTCAATCTCATCCCAGTCAATATTACCTCCGCTTGAGTAGATACTTTCGTAGCTCGCAACGCTCACGCTTGAGAAAAATGGTACCAAGTCGCGAATGGAATCGATTTGGCGCAAGTGGTTGAGCATCGGGCGACGGAGCATCCGAGGGTTTGACACAGGTGTGGGGAGTAAGTCGAAAGTAACGGTTGATCGGTCTTGCATGCTCTCCTGCTAAGCATGCGAGGTTAAAATGCTAGTATGTCGCGAGGGGCAGCAAGGTACTAACCTGTGGTGGCGGCAACCCCCCAGCAATTTCTGACAGTTGATCGAGCATTGCCTCGGGAGAAATCTCGTCCGGTCGATAGACTGCATCAATCGTGTCCGTGACGAAGACCCATTGGTGCCTGGCCACTCTGCTGAGCTGTGGAATCACACATGAAGAAATGGTAGTTTACATTTGGAACTCCTCCGTTTGCAGAACAAGGAGGAGATCGATGAATTTGCATACTGAGAGGATCAGGGACAATGCTTCTGACCCATCCGAGGGAACTTCGATCATTGTTTGTTCCAGTAATCGATACTAACAACGGTCAGCACAACCGACAGAACCAACAGACTAACAGACTTGGCACCCACCATCTCTGATAAAATTACTGGCCAGAAGCTGTCCAGGTTGTGTTGGCTCAGCCTACACAAGAGAACTCTCACACAAAGATAGACTTCAGCTTGAACAACCGGAGCAGAGGAGCTCTTCAAAGTGTCGACCAGCTTCTCTTGGATCGTTGGAAGAGATGTCAAGAACTGATTCTTCTCACCACAGAGCAAGATATATGACATCCTCCGCATATTCATGGAACGAAGCTGATTTTCTGTCTCACGGTTGGTGAAAATGTTTGTAGAGGGTGCCGAGGTCACTTTGCCTACTCTAGGTAAGGAAGATGTTAAGCAACGACATAAGCCACTCACCGAGGAAGTCAGCGAAAGCACCCTTGTCTGTATCGATCCAAGTATGAACTATAGACCGGAAATCCATACCCGCCTCCACTGAACATGTAAAAAAGCGAGGGTCATTGATAATGTCAGAGATCACTCCCCGCCAAGCTTTGATTGCAGCGGAAATCCGAGTGATCTCCCGCAAAATAAGTGAGACTGTGGGATCGAAGTCCAATGGCCTCGCATGGAGTCAGCCCAACAATGAGCCGCGGCAGCATGGCTATCCGTACCGGCTTTTAATCTTCAAGGCTGGTGACACGATATAATACATGATGTTGATGCAAACCGCCAGAACACGGTCGTTGTCGACCAGAAATTTGCGTAGCCGAGGTAGAGCCGTGTCACCGATGTATTGAACGATCTGCTGGGTCTGCTGAAATGAATCTCATGCGGGAATTACCTGAGTGGGGTAGAAAGCACATACCTGGCCAGTCTGATCGGCATCTGGAGGTGGAGATGTCGGCCTTGAGACCGGTTTCTCCTCCAGCCTCAAGTCTGAGGGCACTACCACAACCATGGGCATCGTCTTCAACAAACGCCAAAGCACGTACCTCGGGGCATTGGAGAATCGCGACCATTTGGCACCGGGCCGTCTTTGTTATTTCGTCGGGTCCAATAATTCGTGTCTGTATTCCGATTGACGGATATTACTATAGCATCGAGAAGTTTTCCGTATGTATCCTAAGCCAGAACAGTCAGCCTGTCTCCACAAAGCACAAAACAAAAACAAAGACCTGAAGATCTTTTCGTATGCGCCTATCCTCCAAGGCTGTTGTCTGCGTTATTTTGTCTGCCAAGATAGAAACACATCTACACAAGAATCACGAGATGATGGAAAGTGACAGGTGGCCTACTACGAACCTTAGGACCGGGAAAACCTGCGGCCGGAAATCTCTGATATTGCTGATGACATCTTTCGCTAGCTGCAAGAACCGATGCCAAACCTGGACGGCGAGTGGACCCTCGAGTTGATTGAGATAGTTCTCCAGGAATCGGAACAACACGCCGTCAGATCTAGTTATTCATTAGCAGGGAGCGGAAATGTTCATCTACATGAGGATACTCACAAGTTTGGATTGATGACTTGTTTCCTATTCTTGTCGGAAAGTCCATTGACACGACATGAGATACTTTCGCATATCATGTGAACAACGTTGTGGGCACTGGCTGCAAGTGCATCAACGAGTTCAAATGCCGGGATGATCGACGACGACGCTGCCGACGCTGCCTGTAGAAATAGTGGGTATTGTGCCTCGTGACGGTGCTCTCCAAGCCTACCGGTCTCTCTATGTTCCAGCAGTCAACGATAGACTCAAGAACTTCTGCAGGCTGGAGGCGAAAGAAGTGCTCGAATACCCGTAGACAACGTGTTCGCGTCTTGGCACAGATCAGAGAGAGCATCTCGTGTTTGGGACTTGACGTGCGTAGCTTGGGTTGCGCCGTGGTGGCCCAGACGGCGTGGAGAATAACTACGGCCTCATGCAACGAACGATACCCTGGCGAACGGACCTGGGAGCAATGATTACTTAGCTAACATGAGCTCTGGTGACAACGAACCGTTAATTGCTCTTCTAGATTGCTGGGTACAGCCTCGGACGAGAAAACCCTCGTCACAATTCCCAAGAACCCTCCGGGCTCTGCTCCTTGGGGTTTCTCTGCTGGAACATCGTCCTCCTCTGCGTGACCGGTGTCGGCTGTCGGAAGACTGAGAAGTACTAGTCGCTCTAGAGCATTAAGGAGCATGATGAATTCCGCATCGGTCGTATTCGAGCGGAAATCATGATGGTCGCGGTCATCCCTTAGGGCCTTGCGAATGTCATCCAGGCGGGTGCGCAAGTTTTTGCAGATACAATCGCCCAGTGGGGATACCAGAGCTTGAAGCGTGCTATGAAACTGAAGAACAGCAATAAGAACAAAATCCAGCCAATGTTGTAAAACAGCGCTATTGGAAGGGAGACTGATGCCATCCACCAATGTTTGCAAGAGAAGCGGGTTGACTGAAAGCGTATACGAGTCTTCTGGCTTGTCATGGGCCGAAGACTCCAGCGACGTGTCAGTGATAGCTACTTTCGTTGGGCGAAAGGCACGTGGATCCTGATTAGCTGTCATAGCAGAGATAACCGAGTGTAGGAGATGAAGAAGCTTGTTTTGGAGCTCCAACCGTTGTGTATGGACAGAAAAGTACATTTTTCCAATAACGGCGGCTAGGACATTTTGCAGTGAAGGCGAGTCAATCTCGCCGCGCGCGACGATTGCTTGCAAGAGGTCGATAGCTGTAGACTGTATGAGAACGTTCGTAGGTGTCATAGCTTCAACGCGCTTGATTTTACATTCCGATAGTAGGAAACTGGGAGCGTATAAATTTCAACAATTTGCGCATCGGGTTCTAGTACGCACCGGGTCAGCACTTCCAAGAGGATGTCTTGATAGGTAGCATCAGGATCAGTCAGTCCAGCTAGAGACAACCAACCTGTCAGAGGATTGAGAAAGAAGTGACAATGAAGCATACCGGATTGTACTCGCTCAACAAGTTCAGAGTGGTGTGACCTTTGGATCAAAGTCGTGCGTGCAACCTTTACAAACCCTTGACCCCCAAATTTGACAACCGACAACAAAGTCTCTAGCAGGTGATTAACATATGTCTGATCGAATGGACGCTCATAAGAGAAGCCCTGCAGCTGCTTTCCGTTGATTTTAGTAATAGAAGGCACCCGTTTCACGACAGGATCCAAAAGATCGTATAGAATCGGATCCAGCACGCTGGGGCGACAAGATAGGTCAGATTAAGGTGATTGGAGGATCGATGTACTGACCGTAGGTAGGACCTAAGGCTACATCGCATCCACGTCTCTCCAATTCGACGGAGGCCGGGATCATCATTCTTCAGAGTGTCCAGAATGATCATCAGTGGAACTTTCAATGAGAAACCAGGGAGATTGCTGTCCTCTAGGCGAAGCATTAAAAGACTGCTCCTAACATGTCAACACGCGAGAACGGACTACCTGTTAACCTCCACAACGCTCCAAATGCGTGAAATGAAGCTTCTCTATCCATCGCATCGGGGGAGGTGAGAGTCTCGGCGATCATTGATTCCACGTGTCGATGCGTAGAGGTTTTCTCAACCACCCACATAAGACTGGCTGCGCGTGCATGATACATGGAATAATTCGGGCGCAGATAGTTGAATAGCTAGTAACCCGAAGATTAAAATGAGCTATGTATCGCATTGGGCGTCTGGAGGCATGTCAACGTACAGTGCGCAACAGCTTGAATGTCACATGTCGCTGATTAATCGACAAAGCCGGTTGTACTCCAGGAGTGTTTTGCAGTAAGAGTAGCGACGTTATCACTTGGTCAACAAGAAGGAACGTGGCATCCTTCGGGATAGATGGACATTTCTGTGTCAGCAGGCGACCTCGTGTATGACCCAACACTTACATCAGTTTCCAAGGCTGCGACAAGACAGGACACCCAGTCAGACGGATTCCAATTAACAATTAGCTTTTGCTCTCCCAATCCAGCAGCAGTTACCAATCCGTTCAACAGAGAAAGTGTGTGGACCAAGAGATCATGGAATGCTTTCCTATGGTCAATAGACATAGTTATTGCGGTAGCAAAAATGGCGCTAAGGGATACAACATCTTCGAACGCTGTTGCGAAAGGTATTCGGGGAGCTGGCCGGGTGGTACTGCTGGGCAACTGAATATCCAATCCATAGAACTTCTGTGCGAGTTCTAACGGGCCTCGGGCGTTTAAAAGTGAACTCGTTTCGTCACCCACAGAACATTGGAGCAATGAGGATGAGGGGATCTCATCTCTAAGCGCATCCAGTAGTCGCAGAGTGTCAGATACCAATGGCAGGGGACTTCTCGCCGTATTAAGTGAAATTTGAATCTAAGGTATGTGGCAGTCAGACCAGTCTGACGGTGGGAAAGAATATTCTAACCTGCAAGACTTCGCAAAGGGCAGAGAATACAATTGGTAGATGAACAACCTGAATTTCTTCATCTCGGACATGTATGTTTTTTAGGATGAAGCGAGTCAATCGGATTGCCTGTATCGATTGAAAAATGAGTATCGGGAACTGATCTGAGGGTGTAATTCGAACCTCATTCTGCGACCCATCTCCGGTAAGTTCATTCAGTATCGCAGTTAGCAGTTGTTTCCACACAATCTGCGGCTCCAAGGATTCATAGAGGGTGCTCGCGGTCATCACGACCTGAAGAGTTACCTTACATACGCAAGGAGTCGACAAATAAAACACACTTACGTCTTCGCCTAATGTTGTGTCCGACTCGATCAAAGACTTGAGAGCTTTAAAAGCATCCATAGCAATTGCCTCCGTTAAGGGACCACCTATTTCCCACTTGTCTAACAGGGAAATGAATATTTTGAAAGGTCGGGATTCAGGATACTCCGTAGATGGAGAAAACATCTCGGTCTTTAGATACGAAATGAGCAGCCACTACAAACCTCCAACAATGCACCTACGCGCAAGGTTGTCTTGAGTAGCCCCAGTGAATGAGAGCGAAGATATGCGACTTGCTGCTCTGCATTCTCATCCGGGCCCAGAAGCCATGTGTACAAGCGACGATTGAGAGAGAGATCCCTTCGCATAACAACACTAGTCGCAGCTCGCATAATAATAATGCGGTCTTCATGAGACGATCTTTGCATCGGCACCCCATCTAAGCGAAGTACCTGCAAAATAAGATCGAGGGCATAACGACGGACGAGTAAATTATCATCCTCCAGTGCAGCAGCAAATGCACGGATCATGAGACCGACGTCATGTCCGAGTATTGTGGCGAAATCTGTCATGGTATTCAGTCTTCGGATCTAGCTCGCTTGAAGACATACCGTTTTCAGCGACCAATCTGGGTAACCGGCGAGATACCAGGGTAAGAGCAGTACCTCGTGCCGGTGGAACAGTCAGCATGATTAACCAAATGTTCTCCAAAAAAAGAGATAGAGACACGGTGGTTGACAGTCGGTCAAGCAAGTTCAATACCTGAGTCTGTATTAGGATGGAACACCCCAAAAGAAAAGGGCGTCACCTGCTCGAAAAACTCTCCCGTCTCCTCCTCGAGTCCAGGAAGGAGGGCAAGAATGAATGACTTCATAACAGGTCTCAGACTGGCTTGCAGTGGTAGAAAATATGCGTCATAAATATTTAGTAATGTGAGCTGGTGAGAGAACTGTAGGCGGCAGGTGGCATTTGAGGCAGGTCTATAGCGCACCTTCACGGATGTTGCTGAATACTCGAAGAACGGGAACAGGCCCGATGTCCACAGGAACAGGTCTCTCCGTAGGCCGTCCAGCTGAAGGGAATTGACCTGAGCTTCTTTAGAAGACGTGGCACGAGAGACTTACTCCGATGACCCCAAGGATGTGCGCATAAACATCCAGCGCCCTCTGATGTACACCAGTCGGCAAGGCCGGGTTTAAGCATTGTGAGAGACGTTTCGCAACAACGACTTTGCGAGGAATCTCCTTAAATTGCATGTACGCTTGTAGTGTCTTTGACAGATAGTCAACTGAAGCTCGTGGCACCGACCCGAGTGTTACTGCGTACTTTTAACAACTGTTTGAGGAATGCGATGAAGTCGGCCCACTCGTGTACGTTGTCGAATGTGTTCAGGCATCTGTCAACTTGTTGCGCATACTTCTTGTATTTAGGATCTGAAGCATAAGCCTGCTGTGCGAGCGCTGTTGTTTGAATATGCATTAGTTGTGCGATCCAGCATTCCTAACAGTCACACCAACCGCGTTCCTGCACTGTACTTGCCGAGCTTGTCGCGCCTTTCGTGCCGAGATGAACGTCTCGTTGATTGCTTGAGGCCATGTGGGCCGTGCTACTGCCGTGGTTCCGGTCGACGAAATCCCACTTGAGTGAACTGCTGCTGCAGTAGCTGATTGCCGCGGAGCGTACAACAGCTTATGACCAGTAGCCCTAAATTAGGGTTCGGCAATAACCAAGCACTCGTCACCGTGCCAAATGAGCTGTTGATGGCTGTTGCTCGAAAATTATAGTGGGGATTATGCTGGTAAGCGGCCTAGGTACACGTATGATTAACTAAAAGCTAAACTACGTGCACTCAATGCTCATTCCCGATGTATAAGTCGACATCTTCACTCCGCTGAGCAATAATCTCGTTGAATCGTTGCTTGCACGGATTATTATCGCGTGCTAGAACAAAATAAATTGACACCCACTATTATGTCCTCCGATATCGGTAGGGCAAGCTGCAGCCGCTGATCAGCACGCGAAGCCAGGAAGTCGCGAAGAGAGATTTGGCTGAGGATGGCCGCGGCTGCAAACGCGTTCATCCCGTCAACGTCAGAGAGATAGCGCTCCTCCTGTCGAAGGAATAACCTAAAGGTTCGAGCGAAGATAATGAGGCAAGAGATACCTCTTGTTCGTCCATTCCCAACCACAGGCGATCGTCCCAGGGACCGAATTGAGACCGAGATTCTGCAATATCGCCCAGAAGACGTGCCGCCGTTGCAGCTTCCTCAATAGAACGGACGAAATACACCTGGACAACAGCCTCCGATCGTTTTGTCCCGTACGCCTCTGCAAGAGCCAGTTCCCTATAAATCTTCTTGATGAACCTGATCACCCGAGCAAACAAGTTTGCCTGTCCTTCCTCGTCTTGCGGACGCTGCAAACCAGAGACACCACCATACAATGTAAAGACAACGACAATATGAGTATACCGCCAAGATAGTGAACTAAGTTTGCTCTTCAAGGAACGGGAACTAGAGGGGCTTAAAACTTGAAACAAGGGTGCAAAGACCAACGCTGTGTCGCAGTCAAAGACAAGGTCCGCGCCATTAAGCCACTCTCTTTCCAGAAGCTCTATGCGAAGCGAGGCAAGGCGAAGAGCACGAGTGAGAGGGCGGTCTTGGAGCAGTTCAACCGAAGCGAGGTATCGATGGTTGCGACAAGGTGGTGCCTCTAAAGGGGGTAAAGGGGCTGCTAATTTCGCGAGCTCGCGAAGTAGCCCTTCGGTGTCAACAGGTGGAGTTGACTGTCTTCGCTGCTCAGAGCGACCTGGGAGGGTAAGTGTGCTGTGGCTAGGTCGTGCTAACAACGACTGCTTTGCAAGTACACTCAAATACCCTCGTAGAGACTGTTCCTCACAGACCGCCAGTGCAGAGGAAGCTCCAGCTAAGGATAAATCGAGCCCGCTAGCTTCTGACGAGTGGATCCAGTCGGGACTTGGATTCTTACAACTCTCTGGACCCATAATCAAGGCGGGGTCCTGAGACGAGCTACTAGTACCGGGTAACGCCGTGATGATCGGTTCCATTGATAATTGCAGCTTAGGCGCGACAATACTTTCAGCGTCAAGTGTCACATCTGCCCTCCGTTTATAATACTGGATGATGCAGTGCAACTTGGGCTCACCTTCTGAGGGAAGTGCGTGGCTGCATGGCATGTGGCCCGACTCGACCGTGCTCAGTTGAGCATAATTGGTACTTTGCTCACAATA
>QLOS01000659.1:0-21296 GCA_003313725.1 Russula sp. MG48 | reverse complement strand
CGCACTGTCGAGTATATCGTTTGCCAAACGGCTGCTATCCCAGATGCCTAGCACATGTGTCGGTGGGTCCGCTATATAGGGCGGCATACGTTGCGTGATATTGGGACTCATGCCATTACCACATGTGGGACTGGCTATTACGTTTTGAGTGCCCACAACTATTTATTACACCGTGGGATGAGACTATGTAGCATGTGAGAGTTTGTGGCTGCTAGGTGGTCGAGTGGTGGTCCGCTTGTAGAGAGATGCTGGCTCCGGATCTCGCTCAAGCTAGGGGGTGACAGGTGGAGATGGTGACAGGTTGCATGTGTGGTATTCTTCTGGACATGTACAGTACTTACTTTTCCAGGGCACGACGGGCAATTGGGAACGTGAAACGCCGGTGAGACCGCCCCTGATGCCATACAGTAGGTGTACCGCCAAATCAAGATCAACGCGCTCGGCGGTGCTAACGCTGAGAATCGGAAGGCGCACGGAGTTACCGTCGCTTAGAGAATCTACATCCCTTACAACAGTAATTCTCTAAGGACGGCATTCCAAAGAAGTGGTAATTGTACCTCCGTGCTACGCACCCCCCCAAGGGAAAACACAATTGGACGGGAGGAAACGTGGGGAAACGTGTCCATTTGCGGCCAGGCAATCGCGAACAGGAAGGTCCTGGCTTCGGCGGCACCATCATGATCATGATGATGCAGGGCCAGTACGATATGGGAACAGCTCTTTGTTGGGGAGGCAGACCAGACCCAGGCCAACAAGTAGATATAGTTTTAGGATGGACCATATCATGGGAGCGTGCTACGTAGGGTTCTTTGTTCAACGCGCACCTTTAACGAAAATAAATACTGGAGTACAGGACTGAGTCATGTTTCAGGACTGGGACATACGATGTCTAGTGTAGTGATGTTGTACCGTATGTAGTAAATATTCGTATCAAGCGAGAAATGCAAGACGATTGGTCATAGGACAAACAATGTAGGAATATCGGACCCCCACATTATGACTGGAAAAATAGTTAAGGCCTGCCATACAGGCCCATGACGAGTTGCTAAGGGGGAAAGGAGGTAAAGTCAGTATCACGCTCAGGCTCCTCATGACGAGCAATGCAACCCAAACCTCAATCTTTTTCTGCGTCTCCTGGGCCTTGTCGAGGTACACTTGCGCCTTGTGGAGGTGACCAAACATGCTATTGTCATCCAGACCAATACGAAAATCTCCCGCGCTGTCGAACGCGGTGATCAAAAACTTAACAATTACAGGGAGGGTCTACTCACAAACTCAACCACCCCCTGGCCGTGTTATAATTATCCGGGCCTATGGCATTCCTGCATTCTTCCACACGCAGCCTGGCATTCTCGAGGACAGTGTCTGCTTCCTTTACCCGTTCCATTGTATGTGGGACATGCAATTGAGGCATGGTGATTAAGCTCTATCTCGACGGGGGAGGGTTAGAGGAATGTCAAAATGATGGCGGGCCCTCTGGAGCCTCTCGGGCTTAAATATTGAGTAGAGGACACTCAGTCGCCACATAAGGACATGTATTGTGTAGGGATGCCGTCATTGTAGAGGTTGCCAAGGTGCCAGTAAAGGATACTGAGGTCAATGTTATCGGTGAATGCTAATGTCAGTCTGCACACTTGTTCGTTCATATCGTCCTCATGGCCATTCCCTGATCTTGATTAGCGCTAGTGGAAACGTGCCCACTCTATTTCCTATGGTTTCTCGAGCATATCCTTGTAGGACCACTGCTACGCTTCCTGCATTCAGGGGAGTGAACCCCGTAAACGAGCAGTGACCACTCGGAGCTCAGTAGCGGCCACACACCAATGTTAATTCAAGCAGCTATATAGGGGCATGTAGTCCTACTGGGCGCAGTCTAACTGACACATGACGCCACATGTTGAGCGGAACAGTTTGGAACACCGGTTTGATGTGTGGCACAGTAAACCCTACATCACTTTAGACGCTTAACCGCGAGGTACATGGGTTCCTCTCATGTAGTCATGACCTAAAGTACAATGCATCCGGCGTCTGAATTGACAGTAGTCCCGAGTTTCAAGAGATATGACCACAATCGAAGTGGCAAAGCGGCCGTTCGTCCCAAGGTCCCTGTTTTGAGTCTTAGACACACTGTTGCGCAACTCGTAAACACTCTTTAGGCTCCATAGACAACACGTCAAGCGCTGTATCTGGCTCGTAATGATGGCAAAGCCCGGAGGGGTTTGCATGCTTGCCAGCTTGCTTGAGTGCTCCGTGCACGCAGGATAGCGGAAGTAACTGATGGGCCAGTGACTGACCTGACTTGACCACCTGAGATACAACTTCACCTTGTACAACTGAATCTATGTGACTTTACCAATAGTGGCTGTAGGGATTGCTCAATCGAGAGGCATGTGTGAAGGTAAATTATTCATTTGATCGTGGCGTACCGTTCGGGGAACAAATACCGTAAGTTAAGCGCGTGTAGGGTTCCTTATTCCGAAGAACCGCGCTCGTCGATGCTGAGAAGTCGAGCTATGGGCCAGCACCGTGTCTTTGGCCACCAGAAAATGGCTCGCAAGCAGCGAGAGTCAAGGCACTTCGCTATGCTGTTATCTTGCATGGGAAATTGGACAGGGAAACCATTCGTGACACAAGAAAAGGTGGAGGACGGGGCGGTGGAAAGGGGAAGGCTCAGGGCAGAGTTGACAAGGAAGGGATCAATAATAGAACCACGTTCCTGTTAAGGCAGCATAGCTCCGAAACCGAAGTGTGGGTTATTGCGTATGCTGGTATCGGGGCCAGGTTGATTAGCGAGAATCGTCATTATCGGAATCATAACGGGTGTAATAGTGGATATACATGGCAATGAGAGTGATGAGAGATAGCCGGGGTGGGAGAAGTATGGATGAGTTGCGTTACAGCTACGGCGATCAAAGAAGAGGTCAGAGAAAACAGCCATGTTGGATGAAAAAAGAGCAACCATGGAGCTCACGATATGGCAATCTGAGAGCTTAGCTATTCCTCGCTGCTGGGAAGTAAAAGAAAACGTTCGCCCCTCCGGTTAATTTCCTTAACAAGTACAGTAGATGGTACGGAAGAGATGGAGAAGGTGTCATGGACTGAAGATATCTGTGGATAATGTGTCAGAGTATGGTTGCATTCTGACTGCTGACGACTTACTAGTACATTATTAGAAGACTGGAAGAACTACGGGAGGAAGCAGAGCCACAACTAAAAGTAGAAGGATGTTTAAGGCAAATGCCCATGGGGGACCCATATCAGGCCTAGCCCGTCATACTACTTGCATACAATAGACAGGGCCCTTCCAGTGAGGAACATCGTCTGACCTGGAGACAGGGAAGGGAAGGGGGAGATGGTCGCATTTCGTAATCTAGTCCGATGGCTGATGCCATACCATGACATGACCACGTTCCTAACCCATCATTTTGGCACAATTCACGGCTTTTATATATTTAGCGCCCCCAGGAGACTAATAGCGTAAAATGAAGTTCTACTGTAGATGATGGGACTTGCTCGGAGGTCGGTATTTTGACAACTCTACAAGCTGATGTTCGGGCCGTAGGTACGGGTACGGGGAGCGAAGGCGGCCGACCTGTGCCGAAGGCACGGACATAAGCTTGTTTGTCTCTATTAATTCATCCTGGTATTACGTAAACAAACCGGAGTAGCCTCTAGTGACCCGACTAAAGCGTACTATTTCAATACGAGCCCTCTTTCCTCTTCCGAACCTCGATTGCTGCATCCACCGCTCCCTGTTAATAACTTATCAGCACTCTGACCCCCCAGACGTAGGGGGCATCATGTTACTAACCTTTACCGTCTCCAAAGCTTCCTGAGCACGATCGAGGTATAGTTTCGCTGGTTCCGCTCGAGTCAGCAATGACTTCTCCTTCGCGCAGCGCATGAAATCGCTCGCACTGTAATACACACCTCGCCTCAAGAGTTCAATACACGGCAGAAGGAACAAATACTCACATGGTCATACGATCCTCGACTAGAATACGGTCATCGGGTTTCATCCAGTGTTCATGTTGTTCGTAGAGCATTTGTGCTTGCTGCATGAGCACATCAGCGCGTTCTATGAGTTTCATTGGTCTTTGTAGTGGGGGAGAACTCGACAGTCGCGGGCTGGTGGTCTGATGACACCCCACCGTTTGTGCAGCTCAAATACTTAAAGTGACAAGGTTATTGTCAGAGTCAATAACATATGGCACAGCCTTCCTAGCATAGCAAGTACAAGTCTAGGGAGCTGTGTCAAGTGCCAAGAATGATTAGATTGGGAACGGCCTCGGGATATTGGTCAGTTCAGTCTTAGGGTGAACTCGCGCTCTAGCAAGAGTCGCAATGGCCAGGGGACACCACTCTTGACAAGCTCAGCGTCGATATTATTGTCGTACAAGAGTATGGCCGTTGGGTGCTTGCTACAGTATATCTCATTGGGGGCGTTCGGGCCCTGGTATGATTGATATAGTTTGACAGCTGACTTGATCGCACAGCCTCTGGCACACTCACGGCGCCAAGCCGCATACGCAACGAGGCATGACACACCTCGCATTCATCGTGCTAGAGGGGATTCGGGAAAAGTGGTGCCCATCTGTGAGAGATACACATAGATAGCCGACGCTCGCTAATTGTTTATGGTACGACCCACAACCGGGTCCAGTCTCGTCGGTGTCGGCACATGCGTACTCTGTGGCGTCGAGTTATGGGATGCCTAGCATAGCTAGGTGAGCAGCAAGGCAAGGATGAGCCACTCGGGTCACGAGTGGATGGGCCCCGCTGGTGCGCTGTGATTCACTTGTAGGCTAAGTTGGTGAAAATGTTGATTGGAACTGGCTGTGGATTGTATTTACATGGCTGGGGTGCATGGATGGGCGGATCCAGAGTGAGAAAGTGGGGGGTGGGGAGAAACAACAAACAGACGGGGTGAGGATAGGCTGAATCACGTGCTCAGTATCGGCCCCACTGGTCCGAGCCTCTGGTACAGTTCCTCGACAGGTGTCATGCTAAGGTGTATTGCGCGACACGTAGACGTGAAGGCGAGACCCCGCACTGCATGTATCAAAGGTCAGATTGTCGAACGCAGAGTCGGTAATCTGGATTCCGGTAACAGCAGGCCAGATATCGACCAGACGTCGACCCCGCGTCTTCCTCTGAACTTTCGGCAAGGCGAGAGAGAGAGAGAAGGGTACACACCCTCGAGTACTCGAGAAGAGCCTTGAGAGCGATGATTTGCAGCTGAAAGTTATGAACCTGCATCAAAGATGAGGCACGATACATGCATCATTCGATTTCGCTGACGTTGAGGGGAAGATCCGGCGGAGGTTGATCTTCGGGAAGGTGATAAGGTCTGAACCCAGAACAAACAAGCAGTTCCGGAAAATCCCTTGAAATCCCCTCTATTGTGACCGTTGCGAAGCGATTGTGACGATAATCGGATTTGTCTCGCTTCGATGGTGCCTCACGGTGATAGCTGACGGTAAAATACAACTGCTGCAAGTCACAGATGAAGAAGCCAAGAACCGTAAATTACCAGTTATAGCGGGTCTCCTTGGATTAATATACGAACTGTGCAGGTCAGCTGCCTAGTATGTCGGACCGTAGGGAATAATCTAGGGTCATTCTTATGCGTGATGGTGCGTAGTTTGATCGTACTCGACGAGTCGCGAATGCGACTGAACCGCTCAACGAAGCCATTGTACTTGTACTGTTCAACATCCATCAGCGTCCTGAATAGGTGAAGAGAAGCCACCCTGACCGTCATAAATGTCTCACGAAAGAGATTGCCAAGGTAGTATATACCCGTACAAAGCGGATCGCACTGTCCTCCGCGCTTATGCTCCTGTCCCGACCTATCACAGCCCCGGATGTTTCGTTGGATACATTCTGTGAAGGGTACAGACGAGACAACCCATAGTTGACCAAGGAATAGCGAGGGGGTCCGTGACTCGCGCCCTCCGCGTGTATATTTTGGCTCTTCCCTGGAAATCCAGGCGGCGATTGACTTGTGTGAGATGATACCCTTCACGGTACATCCCAGATGGATCGAGCATGATGCATTCGCCATACAGTCTCTGAAAAAAGCTCTTAGTGGGAGGATTCCCCTATGAAGGTATTGCGCTCACCTGCGTGCAAAGTTTCGCTGGTGCATGAATTTTGATGTCCTGCACAGAATCTATCAGATTTCATCTGCAGCCCGTGTTTGAGTAACGTCCTACCCTATCTTGCAGATCTGCATACAAAAGGTGACGGATTCTCCATATTTTGGAAACGTGGATTATTGAAGGGGCGCAGAACATGGGAATCGCCATTGATTCCCCACCGCCATGGTACAAGTCGATAAAGTCGAGTGACGGGACACAACGATTGATAGGGTCGCCCCCGAGCTCCGGTGAAGAGAACAGCTCGGCGACGTACAATTCATGAAGGCCTTCTGGAAAAATATCACTTGCTTGTGATCCGTATACGTAGCCCATCCATTGCTGCTCGTAGCTAACGCAAGTCGTCAGGACGAGCAGTATCAAGCAGACAATACCTACCAAGAGTAGCCCGGCCATCCTCTGTGATAAAGAAACCTTTACCCTATGTCTTCTAAGCGGGTTCCCGGTCAGGATTATACCAAAGACGAAGCCTGTATCCTTTGTCTTTATGGCACAAAACGATCTCTTCACCATGTCTCGCTACTGAACAGGCTGCCAATTTTACTGTGAGGTTCTCCGAGTTCCCTATCCATTTCCGCTCATAAACCAAGGGTTGCACAAAAGGCGACGGGTGATGTAGCAGACAGGGTGTTAGCGCGGTGTTGGGAAGGAGGGAAAGTCAAGACGCCATTATAGCTGGGAACGCATAATTTGTTTGTTTGAGGAACAGGTCCATGGACAAGATGATAGCCCAATAGAGAGGGCTATGTCCACGGTGGGAAAGAACGCGTCAGCTGTTCTGCGGTAACCCTCGGCATTGGCCACGCTATTTTTGTGTCGTGATCAATCGAGCAGATCACAGGCCCAGGCGACCATATTTATGCAGTGCAACGCCCTTGGTCTTCAGCCGCCGCCTCCGACACTAAAAGGCTGTGCCGGTATAGCCGTGCTCAACAGGATATCTCTGCCGTTTCCCATCCCCTAGCAGTCTCCACATTTCACACCTCTCCCGAGAGTTACTACCACCTGAACCAAGCGCCCAGCCATCAGTGATACCTTAGCACATTGACGTCCAAAGCTCACGCGTAGGGCATGGTTTCGACCACGCATACGACGCATGCGTCTGGGTACAACTTTCCCGGTTGGCACGGGCTTAAGCCGTCTGGACTATCTTTTCTTCTTGTACGATCTCGGAAGTCTAGCATAAATTCATTCAGTAGATCTCTCGATCTTTCCCTTCCACTAATAGGCGTGTCCATATGATGGGGTCTGGCAGCCAAAGTCCGAGTTGGCGAAATCCGCAGTGCACCGCACGGGGGCTGCGAGGACGCCCGAATAGGGACCATCTGGGCCGTTCCAGCCAAGTTTACTACTGTGTCACCGCCACCACACCCAAGCCCATGTCCTCGGGCCATGATACGATTACGTTCGGCGCCCGTTTTTATACTTCGCCCAATACCATTGCGGGCTGGATTGGTTTTTTTTTTTTGATCGACTCTCCCGTCTTTTAAATGACTACTGCGACTCGCCTGCACCTCCCAGTATTGTGGTATACTTGCTTCAAGTTTTCCTCAACCTCAACCTCAACCCCCTTCCCCCCTCATCCGCGACACTGTCATTGCACCACTTCCCGAGCTCAATGCCTAGCTCAATAGAAATATTATTGGACCATGAAGAGCCAGCCAGGGGAGAAATCGGCATGCTCTTCGAAAGTGAGCAGTGGTGGCGGGACCACTATCACGAGATCAAGAGCAAAGGGTACGAACTTCGTCCCAGGTATCATCCTGATTGGCAGCCTTCTTGGAAAAAGTCGGGAAAAGACGTTTTCCTCGTGGATGATGGTCAAGTTACCCTTGTGAGCTGTCGTTTTTCTCATGCTCCCCATGCTTATACTTGCCTCAGTTGCCGAGTGCGATGGACGCAACGCGTCGGCAAGATGGAAAGTATGTCATGCTCAAGAAAGTTCCTGTAGGAGAAGAACGGCAAGAATTGGAGATTGCCCGACTGGTCTCTTCCCCAGAGCTCAGCCGCGAGCCCCGTAATCATTGCGTGCCATTGCTGGAAACCCTCGAACTACCCAACGTCCCTGATCAGAAATTGATGGTCATGCCTTACCTGCGCCCTTTTAATCAGCCCCGTTTCCAGACCTTTGGCGAGTTCGTGGCATTCATCACTCAAATATGTGATGTGAGACTTGCCCATTACCTGATCCGAAACATAGGCCCCTGACACACCTTGGCACAGGGTATCCGATTTATGCATGAGCAAAATATTGCACATCGGTATGCTTGAATGATTCAGTTAGGGATATTTGTTGAGACGTCTTTCAGGGATTGTACCGCAAGCAACATTATGTTTGATCCGTCTAGCATGTACCCTGAAGGATTTCACCCCACCAAGATCAATCGAAGCAGAGACTTCAAAAGGCGTGCTAAAGGATACACCAGGACGCAGCGACCCACACGCTATTACCTGATTGACTTCGGCTTGTCCCGCCAATACAGTTCACGAGACGTACTAGACGAACCACTTCGTGGAGGTGACAAGTCTGCACCTGAGCATCGGGACGGGGAACTGTGCAATCCGTTTCATACGGACATCTATTACCTCGGAAATTTGGTTCGTGAGCACTTTATGAAGGTAAGACCGCTAGAGGCTCGTTGTTGCCTGTGCTAATAGGATGTTTTAGAAGTACAACGGTTTCGAATTTATGAAGGGATTGGTTGACGCGATGACAGACGAGGATCCAAAAAAGCGTCCTCTGATCGAGGAGGTGATTGCAAGATTCTCTCGCATTCGCAACTCGTTGAGTGGATCCAAGCTGCGATCCCCCATTACGTCGAGAAGGGACCCCAGCGTAGTAACTGCCTTTCTGTATGCGCGACAGACGGTTCGCACTGTCAAGTATATCCTTTGCCGAACAGCTGCTATCCCGGATGGCGTCATGACGGATGAGCCCCCGCCAGCGAGCCGTTTCCAAAGGAGATTTTCAGCCAGAAAAGGTCTGCTTTGAGTAACGGCTCGCAGAAATGGGCTGAGCAGTGTGTTCGTTACAGTAATATATAGAGCAATACACGTTGCGTGGTATTTGGGACCCTCACCGTTGCCATGTGTAGACTCGCCATTGCGTTTCGATGAGACTTTTTAAGAAAGTACATTTTCTACGGGTATGGCGGAAGTTGTAAAGCATGTGGAAGTTCGGAGATCGAGCAGTGAGTCTGCTCGGAGAGATGCTGGCATTGGATACCGTTTTGCCAGGGCGCGCGGTTATGGCAAACGGGGGTGGGGCCGATGCGCCACAACCTCCGGATCGGGTAGCTTGGTTTTGAGTTCCCCCTCCCGCCATCTGCTACGCTAGGCTCAGACACCGCACATGCTGCCCGACATCCCTGCCCCCCGTCCTCGTCGTTGTGTCGATGGAATTCACTCATAGCCCCTCAGGCTCGATTCCTTTCTTTGTTCAGTTCCATAAATAAATAGACAAATACTTGAATCCTAGTTTTCGCCCTTAGTGTAAAGGGTCGCATGCATGGTGGCGGCAGGGCGTTGAGTTCAACAAGTGGCCCCACTCAACAACAAAGGGTGGCGGAAGTATGCAGCCTGAGAGCACTAGCCAATCAGGCAAGTCCTGCCACAGGCGCCTAGTACCGCGGTCAAGCTCAGTCAAACGAATCAGGTAACATTCGCACGCCTTACCCCTTATCCTGAAACTGCCTGCTGAAAAAGTGGTTTCGACAATCAGAATCGAATTGGATCCGGCACCCAGCCATTTTGGAAGCAGGATGTCGGTTTACAGTAATATATGTGAGCCAGCAAAGGGGTAGCGAGAGTCGGAGTTCAAAACCGGGGTCTTTCCCGGATCCTGAAGCCCACGCGGCCTTGCATGCACGTGAGATGCCATTCCGAGATGAGACCGGCTAGGTGCGGTGCCAGATCAAGATCATGGTGCTCGGTGCCAACGCTGAGAGTTGAGGAGCGTAGATCCCCTTCAGTCTTAAATGTTAATCGGAGGAATGGGTCACCCTATCTCAGGGACGACATGCAACCGCAAAAGAAAGCAGGAGGTCCATCTGGATGGAGGAAATGTGTCCGTTTGCGCGACCCTTATGTGTATCGGGATGCACGGCCAGTATGAGATTAGGAGACTAACGGGCAGATATGCGTAATACTACACCGACAGACAATGTAGGGATGTCGGACACGCGCATTATCAAAACAACTAAGCACTGTCATACAGGCCCATGATGAGCAGCTGAGGGGAAAAGGAGGCGAGGTCAGCATCTCCTTCCAGACAACGAGTTATGCAACCCAAACCTTAATCTTTTTCTCCGTCTCCCGAGCCTTCTCGAGGTACATTTGCGCCTTGTGGGGGTGACCAAACATACTGTTGTCGTCCAGACCAGTACGAAAATCTCGCGTGCTGTCAAACGCAGTGGTCAAAAACCAAAACAATTACAGGGTGTGACAAAGGATCTACTCACAAAGTTAACAACCCCATCGCCATGTTACGATTATCCAGGTCTATGGTATTCCTATGCTCTTCCACTAGCAGCCTGGCATTCTTGAGGATAGCGTCTGCTTCCCTTACTCGTTCCATTGTATTTGGGATGTGCAGATGAGGCATGTCCTAGCTCGACGGTGTGGGTTGGATCCGAATGACAGTGAGCCTACTGATCATGAAGCCTCTTGGTTATAAGCATTGACCAGAGGACAGCCATTCGACACATAAGTACGGGTATTGTAGGGGTTTTGTCATTGTAGGGGTGCCAAGGGATACCAAGACGAGAAAAGTTACCCGCGAGTGCCAATGTCAGTCTGCATGGTTGTTCGTTCACGTTGTCCTCATGCCGGATCTCGATTAGTGCCTAGCATTCGAGTCATTCGACCGGCTCCGGCTCCGGCTCGGCAAATTGCCGGGCTCTGCTGGACCAGACCAGGCACGTGACCCACGTGTACTCACTTCTCGTCCTTCTATTCTTCCATCAACCCTTGCCCTTGACACCGCAATTCACTTTCCCCTGTAGGCTTTGTTCCGTCTCCCTGTTCGCTTTCTTCTCACCCACCCACCCCTTTCTCATTATTCTTTCACGGCCTATCCAAGCACGGTGAACGCGGGGTGTGCCATGCCTTGTTGCACATGCGGCCTTGTCGCCGTGAAATGTGCCAGTGGTTATGCCGTCGAGTCTGCTGTCAAACTATGTCAATCATACCAGGATCCGAACGTTCCCAGTGAGATATGGTAAACACTCCACGGCCATGCTCTCATACAGTACTACGATAGTGTAGGGCGTACTGTAACTGGCTCTTACCGCACGACGCCGGTGTCCTAGATTTATCGGCTCAACACGCGACCCCGTGTGGCCCGTCTGCGCCCACTATGATAGCATGCCTCCAGGTTGGTACTTGAAGTAGCGTTGCCGTACATATTACCTGGCTACTTACTGAACTGCGAGAGGTCACCGCTTGTTTACGAGGTTGGCTTCCCGAATGCAAGAAGTGCGGCCGTGGTCTCCCTCCGAGTCTAAACTTGCAGCAAGGAGGAGAAAGAAGTACGAATCCCCAAGAGCTCTAGAGGGGAAGGCCCTGAGAATGTGCAGTCCAAGGTTATGAAGCATTCCCTCAGAGGAGTTGACGTTGGAAGGAAGATCCGAAAGAGATCGGTCTTCAGGGGAGGTGAATTCATAGAATGGATTCTCGAAAGCAATTGAATGAATCTCGTAGCGGATCTGGAACATAGACAGAATCATAACTTCGTGGTTTTGGCAGCCAGCAAGTAATGCCTCCGGGAATATCATAGCTGTCCACCTACAGTAGTACTGTATGATGTGAGAAAGGATAAGTACTGTACAATATGTCACATCGATTGGGACGGGACATTTGAGTCGTGAAGTACAGTACTATTTACAGGTGAACGTAAATTGGCTTCGGCGGTCCGGCCTGTTCAGTCGATGAATATTGATGTCCCAAGTAAGTAAGTACTGTAAGAGATCGAAGGCGTGCGGGAAATGCCGCTGCCAGGCCGAGTCCCACACTACCCAAAAGGGTGTGCGTAAATCCCTGGGAATCCGGTCCCTTGGGACTGGCTCCACTCCGGCGTTACGGGCCTGATCCTGGCAATCTCGCGACCGGCATTGCGTCCTAACCAGACAGGAGTTTCCAAAAAAGAAAAAAGAAAAAGTGAGTACTGTATGCGCACAGGCGCTAGCGCCGGCTGAGTTGGGCGACCAGATTAGTTAGCATGGTGCCTTGATTCGTTGGTGGTGTTGCGTCGTTGTGGGAATAGTAGGATCTGCCCGTAGCCGAGCGTCTGCTCAGATTGGCACGCCGTATACAACCGCTTGGCTCGATAATAAATAATAAATAGCCCGACGGCGCCTAATGTGAAGTGATAGTGATTTTGTGGGGAGCCGTAGTGGAACAACCCTCTGCTGATCCAGAGCGACCGCGCACATAATGCGACCATACCCGTGTGGCATATCTATTTCGTCCACAACCGGGAATTGCCTACAGCTGTATCCCAAGATTCGATATCGTACAGTACAGTATGTCCTAGGTTGTTCAGAGACAGATAAACTCGTTACCAAGGAACGACCGATAATGCATGATGACGAGCCGCAACTCAAGGTAAAATGCTTTCTTCTCCCATTTCCCGGCTTCTGCAAATCGTGGTACTGAGACCGCAAGACAACGGACCCACGTCCTTACCAATGCAAACTCGGACACCTAGCAAATGTCACGGTTAACCCCGAAATGGTCTGCTGAGAGGTCTCCAAGGGGCTTGTGGTTGCAGGTTCTGCGCGACGATATTAGTACCTGACTCACACCGAGGCATCACCAGACAAAACAACCTTAATTGTCCTGAGCGCGTCGTCGGCCGCGCTAGAAAATAGCGTGGCCGGTGTGTACCGTGCCCAGAAGGGCTTGGCCATCACACTTTGTTTGAATCCTTCGGCACTGGAAGCACATTCATACATTACCCCGATCGCAGTGGGAAAGCTTACTCACTGTTCCAGTTGTTCCTCAACCAAATTGTATTCACGAGGCCGTATTTGGGTCCCCCAAGTCTCGAGCAGAGAACGTGTTTGTTCTAGTTGCTCTTCGCCATGGTCCACTAGCCTCTTCCAAGCGAGTCTCCAGCTATTGAAAAAGTGCATGGATTCAGAGGAGTTTTTTGACGTTGGAGAGGTGGTTAATAGTTAACTGGAAGGGTAGCGATAAGTAGGTGCAAGCAGGCGCAGATCTGCCAGTGCGGGGTACCGGTAGGCACTAAGGTCCAGGTCCTAAGTTTGGCCAGAGGTTTATATCTATTTGTGAAGATCTGTGTCATCTAAAGGAAGATCTCCGCCCAGAAACTACTTGCACCATGACAGAAGACGAGGGGCCGAATATGGGGGAAGCCATCGAAGTTAACGTAAACAAGGTGCGACAAGGAGCGAAGGTTGAACGCGTTGAACATTTCGTTTTACGCCCTCGGCTACTCGTAGCCGATATCCGGTTCTGAGTTCCCGATTGGCTAGTGCCTACTTGCTCTGTTGTGCCTGGCGCCCGTTCTACAGCAACTTACTGAGTAAGTTACGATATGAGTTACATACAAGTCGCAATTTCAAAGTTACTGTCATTGTCCGTGTGTTAACTGCTTAGTCGGGATATTTCCGAGTCGTTCAAGTTATCGAATCTACCACTTAGATAACTCACGTCGCGCCCCGAGCAACCAGCCCGCTCAGGCTCTTCATGCATAGCCCCCTCTCTGCAGCAATTGCATTCACTTGGCCATCTGCACATCTTGGTTCTCTGTCGCTGGCAGTGAACTGTCGTCACAACAGGCTCTCGTTATTACGAAACCAAGACAGACCCGACAATGAGCCTACGAGCAGGTGGACGACCTCCTTCAAGTTGTTCTTTTTTATGCTGGCTCTTGCTGAACCTTAGCCAGAACCCCCTGAAGCGTAACGGTAAATTTCATGGCGATGGTCGTAACTCAAATTCATTTTACTTTATTAGCGTCTTGTACGTCCGATTCACCTGATGTCATTGGCTCGCCAGCAGGCGAATAGATGCATTTCACGTGTATCGTTTCATGTATCCTGAACCTTCATAGACCTTTGGTCATGGGAAGTTAATCACTCTTGGAATCAAGGAGTATGACGTGCACCAGGCCAATCTATTTGCGCGACCCTTACGTGCATCGGGGTGACGGCCAGTATGAGATAGGAACCGGACTTACAGACGCGGGCGAGACGAACGAGCAGATATGCTTTTAGGTGATACTACACCGAAAGACAATATAGGAATATAGGACCCGCGCATTATCAAGGCAACTAAGGACTGCCATACAGGCCCATGATGAGTTGCTGAGGGGGAAAAGGGGTGAAGTCAGTATCTCCATCCAGGCGACGAGTTATGCAACCCAAACCTTAATCTGTTTCTCCGTCTCCCGAGCCTTGTCAAGGTATATTTGTGCCTTGTGAGGGTGACCAAACATGCTGTTGTCATCCAAACCAGTACGAAAATCTCGCGCGCTGTCGAACGCAGTGGTCAAAAACCAAACAAACAATTACAGGGAGCGACAAAGGATCTACTCACAAAGTTAACAATCCAGTTGCCATGCTATAATTATCCAGGCCTATGGTGTTCCTGTGTTCTTCCACTAGCAGCCTGGCATTCTCGAGGATAGTGTTTGCCTCCCTTACTCGTTCCATTGTACGTGGGATGTGCAGATGATGCATGCGCTAGCTGTATGGTTGGTATTAATGACGGTGGGCCTCCTGAAGGCCCTTGATTTTAAGTACTGACCAGAGGACAGCCAACCACCACATCGGGTATTGTAGGGGTTTTGTCATTGTAGGGGTGCCAAGGTGGAGTGAAGTATCCTGACGACAAGGTGATCGGCGAGTACTGTGCCAATGACAGCCTGCATGCTGATCGTTGATATTGTCCTCATCATGGTCAGGTCTTAATTAGCGCCAGGAACGTCTCCGTTCTGTTTCCCGCGATTTTTTGGGCACGTCCTTGCGAGACCACTGTTGCGCTTCTTGCATCCAGGAAGCACACTTCGTAAACAAGTGGTGACAGTGCCGTGCGTATTACCTGACTACTACTGAACTCCGAGAGACTAGTCCAAGTAGCAAGACCGGGGTGTGCCATCATAGTGGCGCAAACCGCCACATGACGCCGCGTGTTTATAGCCGAACAGTATAGGACACCAGTTTGGTTCTCTACGATCCGGTTTACAGCACACCGTACACCGCTTTGACGCTTACCCGCGAGGCACATGAGTTTCCGCTCGTGTAATCACGACAAGAAGTACTGTGCGTGTGGCTTCTAAAATGATAGCGGTACCGATGCCAGGATTGGAACTGGCACAGTTGTCGCTCGTGACACGGTCGCTGTCTTGAGTCATAGACACAACTGTAACTCAGCGTTAGAGATATCGGCTACGCAACCTGTAAGCTCCATAGCTGGCCACGGACAAATAGTGGCTGTAGGGATTGCCACCATCAAGAGGCGTGTGTAAAGGTCAATGTTTCACTTAATCTCACGGTATACCATTTGGAGAACAAACACAGTAAATTAAGCGCGTCCGTTGATAATTCCGAACCACACTCCTTGATGGTGAGAAATCGAACTACGGGCCAGTAGCATGTCTCTGACCACTAAAAAAATGGCTCACAAACAACAGAAGTGAATGTCATGGCACTCGGTCGTACTGTTATTGCAGCAGTTAACTTATATAGAAAGTATGCACCCGGGAACCGTCCTGGCACAAGCAAACGTGACGGCCAGAGCCGGGGCAAGGGGGAGGGAGGCAGGGCGGAGTTAACAAGGGGAGGATTGATGATAGGACTAGGCGTCTGTTAGGGCAGCGGAGCTCCGAAGCTCAGGCCTGAAGCTTCGGAGCTCCGCTGCTTCAGGGACAGCCAGACTGCTTCGGGAGTACCGTGATTATCGGAATCATAATAGGTTCAGGGGAGACGCACAGTGACGAGAGTGACGATAGGTGGGGGAGCGTGAAGGTGTTTGGTTACATCTATGGCAACCAAGGAGCCTGCATGCAACGGTCATGCTAGGTGAAAAATGAGCAACGCGGAGTCGGCGATGTGGCAATCCGAGGGCTATTCTCCGGCTGGGAAATATAAGAATATGTTCGGTGCCATCCGAGTTATATCTTTGATAAGCCAATGCATGGTACGGATGGTATGGGAAGGACACAGATGGACTGGAAGACACACGTGGGCGATGCCTCGGGGCGATGGTTACATTCTGATTGCTGATGACACACTAATTGCGATAGAGAGCTGGAAGAACTGTGGGAGGAAGGGGATGGCAGACAGAAGTACTGTAGGTTCAAGGAAAATACTCAAGCAGAGACTCACATCCCAGCCCTTCGTACTACAGGCATACGATGGGCAGAGGATGACATGACTGCTAGTGATTCCTTCCAGTGAAGGGGATGGCCGCATTTCGTAAACCTAGCCTGGCGTGGGCTGATGCCATATATGAGGGTAAATGACATATTTCGCAGTTTATCCTAAGACCTGATGATAGCGCGTACGGTAACATGAAAATGAAGAATGACACAATCCGGCGTCGATATTACGTAATGACCAACTAAACCAGACCTAGTACAGTAATGTATGTCGATCCAACACTGGCAGTTACTGTATACTATAGCAGCGTAACTACCCCAACAAAGCTACGCCACATAACAGTCGTTGCAGACTCCTTCATAGGAAGCCCTCTTTCCTCTTCCGAACCTCGATTGCTGTATCCACAGCACCCTGTTAGCCGAACCATCAGTGCTCTGACTTCCCAGAAGTAGGCAGCATCATGTAACCAACCTTTATCGTCTCTGAGGCTTCCTGAACGCGATCGAAGTATAGTTTAGCTGGCTCGGCTCGAGTCAGGAATGATTTCTCCTTCGCGCAGCGCATGAAATCGCTCGCACTGTAAAAACCATCTCGCCTTAAGAGTCTAATACACGGCAGAGGGAACAAATACTCACATGGTCATGCGATCCTCGGCTAGAATACGGTCATCAGGTTTCATCCAGTGTTCATGTTGTTCGTAGAGCATTTGTGCTTGTTGCATGAGCACATCAGCGCGTTCGATGAGATCCATTGGTCGTTGTCGGTAGAGTGTGGGGGAGAAGAACTTGACAGCTGCGGTCTGGTAGTATGATGACTCGGATACCCCACTGTGCGGGTTAAATACTCAAGTGCCAAAGTAACGGTCACATATCAACGGTGCCAAGACCGGCTATGCAACGAGGCATGGCACCTTGCATTCACCGTGCTATCGGGAATCTGGAAGAAGTGGTGCCCATCCTGTGAGGGGTGGCACACATGCCCACTCAGTGGCGTTGAGTTACTAGGAGGTCAGGCACTGAGAATGGGTCACGTGCCCGGTCTCGGCACTAGAGCCAATCTAAGGCATTTTCCGCGACGCATCGGAAAGGCGAGACCCGTGCACTCAGGTTGCATACAGTATGTCGAAGGGAAGAGGTGACCAGACGTCGACCCCGCGCTTCCCTGAGCTTTCGGAAAAGGCGAGAAAGATGGGCAAGTTTCCTAGCTGTTGCAAAGCCGTTGAAGGGATCTTGCAATGGATCTTGAGCTGAGACTAAGTAGTTTTGGCAGCCGGTCCGTGATATCACCGGGCATGGCTATGCGGCGTGCCAGTCCTGACCGCAAGCGAATTGCACTGCACACCACCTAGTATGGAGATGGTACAGTATAGCATATCGATTGAGACAGGGAACATGGGAATTGCGATCATGGATATTTCAAGTGATGATGAATGTTGATTGGTATTCATGTCTTAGACGCTGGCACCGGCAGAGTGGGCTCACCTAAATAGTTAGCATGGTGCCTTTAACTTCCGTTGGCGATATTGCGATATGTATTACCTGCCGTAGCCAAGCGTCTGCCCAGATTGCGCCCCGCATACGTGTCGGTAGTGGATGGCCGGGCCCCTCATAGCCTGACAGTGCCCAATGCGGGGTGTCCTTTGTGGGAAGGAGATACACTGGCAACCCTTCTGGAGATCCGGGGAGACTGCCCACGACGCGACCATCGTGGGCCGAGAACCGTTCACACCTGTATCGCACAGATTCGGTATTGTAAGGTATGTTCCAAGTAGTTGAAGGATAGATGAAGTGAATCGTTCTCCTTGGAAACCAATAATATATCATGACGAGCCATGACTCAACGTAAATTACTTCTCCCGTTTCCTGTTTTCTTCACGCCATGGTATTGACACTGCGAGATGATGGACCCGCGTCCTGCTTACAAGCGCAAGCTCGCGCACCTGGCGAGATTCACGATCAACTCCGACATGGTCTACTGACAGGTCTCAGAGGGGCCTGTGGTTGCAGGTTCTGCCTGACAACATCAGTACCTGACTCAAACCGAGGCATCGCCAGACAGAACAACCTTGGTTGTCTTGAGCGCATCATCAGCTGCGCCAGAAAATAACTTGGCCGGTGTGTACCGTGCCCAGAAGGGCTTGACCATCACGCTTTGCTTCAAGTCTTCGGCACTGGAAGCATATTCATTGGACTCATTAGCACAACCGCACCGGGAAAGCTTACTCACTGTTCCAGTTGTTCCTCGACCAAAGTATATTCACGGGGCCGTATTTGGGTCCTCCAAGTTTCGAGCAGGACACGGGTTTGTTCTACTTGCTCTTCGCCATGGTCGACTAGCTTCTTCCAGTAGGGTCTCCAGCTGTTGCAAAAATGCATTGATTCAGAACAAATCTCTGATATTGGAGAGGAGATCAAGAGAAGGGATAGTGGAAAGTGGGTGCAAAGCGTCGAAGCGGCTGTAGGTGCTGGCAGGGCAATGACAGGAAACAAGACCCAGACTCTTAAGCTGGCGAGGGGTTTGTATATCTGTAAAGATCTGTGTCATTCAAAGGAATCTCCATTGAGAAACAACTGCACCGTGATGGGAGATGAGGGTCCGCCAAGGCAGTTGCTCCATGCCACTATATATCCTTCGTAGGCCGGTATCCACAAACCAGATGCGAGTCTTTCTGAAATAGGCATAGGGTGAGGCGGTACCTACACAGGTCGTGAGCACGGCTGACGCCGGGGAAGAACATAGAAGTAAATGGGATCATCGGCACTGCTAGATCTAGAGGAGGGAAAGCGTTGAAGTTCTATTTTTCCGGTCTATCGGCTACTTGTAGCCGATATCCGGATCCGAGTTCCCGAGTGGCCGAGTGGCAGTGGCCTGCCCCTTGCCCATGCCGTGGCCCATGGATGGCCAGGCCACTGGCAGTTCGTTCGTTGTCCGCAACGAGTACAACGGCCATGCCCTTCTACGATATGATATGTAAGTTACATTCACATATGATGAATACTCCTAATTTAAAGTGTTTAGTGCTTCAGTCCTTATAGCGAATTTTATCATATACCGAATACAAATTGCAGCCCCAAGTTGCTAGTCCCTACGTTAAATACCAAACCACGATATTTCCAAGTCGTTCAAGTCACCCGTCGGGTCTGCCATCTGGATAACTCACGTCGCGCCACGTTCCAACCAGCCCCTCTTCATACATAGTCCTCTCGGCGGCAATTGCATTCGCCAGGCCATCCGCACAGCTTGGCCAACAGGCACAGGCACTGGACTGTCCGACAGGCTTCCATTACGAAACCAAGACAAACCCGTCAATGAGTCCGCGAGCAGGTAATTGGTCGGTGCACTTGTTCATATTTTCGCGCTGAACCTTCCTCAGAATCCCCCGAACACTGCAAAGTCGGTGTCTCCCGGAATGAGGCCACATCTCAACTCTCCACTATATTAGCGTCTTTGTGCTTCCGATTCACCCGGTGTCGTTGGCTCGCTTGCAGGTGAGTAGAAACATTGCACTTATTTGTCCCAAGTGTGTTGGACCTTCATTAGACCTTTGGATGTGCGAAGTTGGTCTCTTTTGGAATCAAGGAGTATGACGCGCACCAGCAACCAATCTATTCTTGACCCACCCAGAGTTCCGATAGTCCGTTAATATTGGCATTCTGATATGCTTCTAATCCGCAATGCCTCATGCCTCATGCCGCCTTGCGTCTCCTCCTACTTCATGTACACGTCCATCCGGCCTATGACCGGCGCAAAACACCTACAAGCACAATGACAGGTACATTCTTAATATGACAGCATCATTGATTGCACGTGTGCTATCTCCTATATTTTAGTAGATATCAGCTACATCTAGTAGTAAAAGGGGACATTGCTATACCTGCTGTGGACAACGATGAGCACTTCTGCCAGTGATTGATGACAGGGTGAGGGTGGGGTGGGCATTAGCAAACGATGCTGGCTGGAATCGGGAATTCGGAATCGGATCCCTGGCAATCCTAGCTGGGGCGTGGAAAAATCAAATTTCAGAACTGAAATGTTGCTCCCATACAATGGACCGTCTCTCTGTCTTACTGGTTACATGCCATGGTATTTTTTTTTTAGCGGAGGGAAGGCTGATGGGGAGTAGTCTGGCAAGATTTTGTGTGATGCGGAGGGCAACAGGGCAGCGCCTAGGCATGACATGAAAGCAAAAGTAGAACCATGCCGTCAGAAACGAGGTTCATGTCTAACGGCAAAACCTCCACAGCGATCGAAGCCTGGAGACGAGATGGGCGATACGAGCCATCAGCGAAGCGCGGCATGTCCCGTAAAGATGATCCCACCTCCGATGTCGCGGCCACGGGGCCACTTTCTAAACACGTTCGAGACTTGCACGCGGCCATTCCCTGAGACAACGGGCGACGTCCTCATTCACTAAATCCAAGCTATGTATCAGGTTGAGGGCACCACGGAAGATACGGGGGGTACGTACTAGTCGCGCAAGACAAAATAATGTCCGGCAGGTAGCAGGTCTACTTGAATCTGATATCAGAAAGAAGCTTCATCAAAGGCGTGAGACGATCTAGAGAACCAATATCCCCCCAGTACCCCAGAGAACACCCCATTTCACTGATGATGTTCTGGGTGGGAATGCTCAAAGATCGTCATAACTCACCAAGAGCCGAGCTACCGACCATTGGAGATGTGCAGAGCGCTAAACTTGGCTGTAGGACCATCAGAAGACGTACAGAGGTCTAACTGTGAGGAAAACGGTGTACTATACGTTATTTGGTCGTGGGTACTCATACCCAGA
>QLOS01000657.1:0-19926 GCA_003313725.1 Russula sp. MG48 | reverse complement strand
GCAATATTGGTTGAGATGTCAGCCCAACCTCTATCTACACCCAATGAATATTCAGTCAGTATCTGCCTAATCCAACCAGACCATCAGGAAATATTGGTTTGGATGTTAGCCTAACCTATATCTACACCTAGTGAATATCCAGTCAGTGGCCAACATTGGTTGAGCTGTCAGGCGGACCAAAATCCTCAATGAATCAATATTCAAATTCTGTCCGCCTTATCCGACTACACCAGCAGAGTATATTGGTTTTTCTGTCAGTCGGATCGATTCCTACACCCAGTGAATGTGATGTATGACAATCCGCCGATTAAACTTAGTCGGATACCCAATATCCATTGCCGGACAGCCAGATCATCTCTTAGTAAGCATCGGACACGTTACAAACGTGTATTACATACCATTCCGCCGATCTGTAAAGCACATATACTATCTTCAATCCGGCGGACATCCGCTGGGACGTCTTAGACAATATAATGTCAATGTATTATCTATGTTTCTATCAGATATTCGGACTGAACGGTGTGACACCCCCTTCTCAGCTGGACAGCAGGCGATCCTCGAAGACAATGAGGAGTTCGCATACGTCGTCGACAGAGCCCTGAGGGAACTGGAAGATCCGTTCCTACAAGGGGAAGTCTTGTGGTACCGACATCTGGGTCGAGAGATGCACCAGACACGTTCGGAGCTGGCGGACACCCAGAGGGCACTAGCAAAGGTGCAGCGGAAAGAGGTCCTGGTTCGGAATCATCACACGGCCCAGCAGATGGAATTCATGGAGTCGATCGACAGACTGGAGGCCGCCGACGCATACCGCACCATGTTTAACCGCTTGGAAGCGGAGGCCACGCCGCGCGACGAGCCAATGATGGGCCGCGACCCCGACGAACCAGCGCAGGAACAGCTGCGTATGCGCCTACAGTACGTGGGCCGCCCCTTTACACCCGAACCAGTCTACGTCTGTTCCCTGGACATCCCCACTCTCGAGGAGCAGATTGTCGTGTCCCCCACCCCGGATATCGAGACTGGGAACGAGGAGTATGTACCCATCTTCGACGGCGAGTGAAGCCGAGGCGTCTTCAGACCTGGCAGGGGATAGTGTTACGCTTTTTACCTTTTATTTTCCTTCTTGGACCTCTGTACCGATAGGGCGAGGGCCAGTGACTCATGTGACCCAGATACTGATGGAGCAGGAGGCTCCCATGTCTACGTATATATAAGACTCTGCTGTACGATACGACAAGACCCAAGCTAGTTCTCTTGTACCAATACTAGCCAATTGCGATCTTCCTCTCTCGTGTGTTCACCACCGCTCCTTGAGGCGATTCCTCGAACTCTATTTCTGATCCGAAGGCCTCACACGCCTCAGCGCGATTAGACGATACGCGTGGGTCCTACGCGTAACACCTCGACACTTGAAGAACGCTGATGGCACACCCAACGCCGGAGGCAATGTCACCCATTACACTGACCTGGAAGTGACAACGGGTGCAGACACCCACGTCCTTCGCTTCATGATTGCGGACATGGACGATGACCAGGTGGTTCTAGGGTACCCCTGGTTCACAGCAGCAGACCCCAAGCCAGACTGGAAGAATGCACGCCTTGACGCCCAAGTCACCCTCAGGACAGCAGGAGCCGCACTGAGGCGATCGACGCCACCCACCAGAATAGCAGGTATGACCTCCGCATGCATCGTCGCAGAAGAACCCCTACTAGAAGAAGGAGACGAACTCTTCATGCGCATCGCAAAAACCACCGTAGCCCAGCAACTAGCCGAACAAGCAGCAGATAAAACAGTACACGCCTGGGACGAGATTGTCCTGCCACAGTACCATGCCCACGCTCGCGTATTCAGTGAAGACGCCGCCCACAGATTTCCGGACAGTCGACCTTGGGATCATGGCATAGACCTCAAGCCAGATGCACCCTCGACGCTCGACTGCAAGGTCTATCCCCTCACCCCTAAAGAAGACATTGCACTCCAGGACTTCATTGACGAAAATCTTAAGAAGGGATACATACGGGCCTCAAAATCGCCCTATGCATTCCCCTTCTTCTTCATCAAGAAGAAGAATGGTGACCTCCGACCAGTACAGGACTATCGCAAACTGAACACATGGACCATACGCAACACCACACCCCTACCCCTTATAAGGGAGCTCATGGATCGACTCACGAGGGTAAATGGACAGCCAGCAGCCCTCTTCACAAAGCTAGACATCCGATGGGGCTACAACAACATCAGAATTCAGGACGGAGACCAATGGAAGGCAGCATTCAAGACCAATCAGGGACTTTTTGAACCCATGGTCATGTTCTTCGGACTCACAAATGCACCAGCCACCTTCCAATCCATGATGAACCACTTATTCCGCGAACTCATCAATGAAGGATACGTCACAGTTTACATGGATGACATCCTGATCCACACCCCTCGCAATGTCGCCCTCCACCGCCGCATCGTAGACGACGTCCTGTCCGTTCTGGCACAAAACGACCTATTTCTGAAGCCACAGAAATGCCAGTTTGAAGCAGACTCCGTTGAATACCTAGGAGTCATAATCTCAGAAAACGCGATCGCCATGGACCCAGTCAAAGTCGCAGGAGTTAAAGCCTGGAAGGTCCCCACCACGCTGAAGGAGGTTCGGGCACTGCTCAGCTTCCTGAATTTCTATCGCATGTACATCAGAGGGTTCAGCACCCTCGCCGCACCTCTCAACGCATTGGTAGCTCACTGCGCCAAAGGAGGGAAATTCCACTGGGAAGAAGTACACCAACGAGCCTTCGAGGCTCTTGTCAACGCCGTCACCACAGCACCCGTCCTCCAACAACCCCAATTTGATAAACCCTTCATCGTAGATACAGATGCATCCGCGTATGCCATCGGTGCGGTCCTGCAACAACAAGATGACAAACAGAAACTACGACCAGTCGCGTTCCTGTCGGCAACACTCGACATGACACAAAGAAACTGGGACATTTACGACAAAGAGCTTTATGCCGTCGTTCGCGCCCTAGAATATTGGAGACCCTATTTGGCCGGCTCACACCACCAGACACTCATCCACACCGATCACCACAACCTCACGTACTTCAGGAAGTCGCAAAACCTGAACCGACGACAAGCCAGGTGGCATCAGGAGTTGGCAGATTATGATTTTAAGCTGATTCATGTTCCCAGCAAGCGACATGTCCCCGCAGACTTCCTGTCACAACCCTTCGGTGAAAACCAAGGGGAAGACGACAATAAGGGAGTTGTCCTACTCCCAGACTCCAGGTTCGCGAAACTGTCATTCCCGGAAGAAATTGAAGCACGGCGTGAGGTATTACGCCTCCACCACGACCACCCACTAGCAGGTCACCCGGGGATCGCAAACACACAGCACCTACTCGAACAGCAGTATGAAGGAGAGGACATGAAGAAGTTTGCCGCAGAATACGTACGCGGTTGCGCCTCATGCCAAGAAAACAAACCACGCACCCATCATCGACGCGCGCCTCTGCAATCACTGCCAGTAGAACCCCAACTAGGCCCCTTCCAGACAATCGCCATGGATCTTATCACCGACCTCCCCAAATCCCATGGCTTTAACGCCGTACTCACGATCATCGACCAGGGCTGTTCGAAGGCAGCCAAATTCCTACCCTGCACTACCAACATCACCGGGGAAGGGGTGGCAGCACTATACCTACGCCACCTCATCCCGTGGTTTGGAATCCCCAGGAAAATCATCAGCGACCGCGACCCCAGATTCGTGTTGCAGTTTACCACAGAACTGTGCCGCCTCCTTTACATTCAACAAAACATGTCCACCACATTTCACCCCCGAACCGATGGCACTAGCGAACACGCCAATCAATGGCTGGAGCAGTATCTCCGCCTCTGGACCTCGAATGACCAGACCGCCTGGGCCCCTTACCTCCCATTAGCTGAATATGTCCACAATTCATGGCCACACGATCGCTCTGGACAAACACCCCACCAGCTCCTCTTCGGCACTAAACCCTTTATCCCGATGTCCACTGAAGAAGCTTGGGTGCCAGAAGTCACCGAGCGCCTTCAGAAGATCCGGGAAGCACGGGAAGCTGCAGCCAGAGCCTTCCAGACCACAACGGACCGCACAATCCCCATAGAATTCGAAGAAGGTGATCAGGTGTGGCTTGAAGGGCGCAACCTCAAGCTACACTATCCCACGATGAAGCTAGCACCCAGACGATACGGACCATTCCTAATCACACAAAAGCTGTCACCGGTCACTTACTGACTTGACCTTCCCACGTCAATGAGGATCCACCCCACATTCCATGTGGACCTCCTCACACGATACGTCGAAACAACCGCCCATGGACACAATTACGCCCGACCAGATCCAGAAGTAATCGAGGGGGAGCCCGAATGGGAAGTCGAATCGATCCGCAAGGCAGACCTTTACAGCAGACGACGGGAACTCCATTTCCTCGTGCACTGGAAGGGCTTCCCCGCATCTGAAGATTCATGGGTCTCGGCCCTGGACCTTCACGCACCTGACCTTGTCGAAGACTTCTATCAACGCAACCCTGACACACCACGAGCCACGCCACAAGCGCCAAGGCGTCGCTTCCCTAGAGAGGGGGGTAATTCCTCCACTCCCACGACACCATCGATAATGACATCCACTCCCACGGCACCATCGATAATGACAGAAGCACCAAGATCGTTAGCCCCACAACCGAACACGTGACCAGCAGCGACGACTACAAGAACCGGCAGAACAACAAGACTCCCAGCAAGATACGCACTCCTCAAATTACTCCCCAAATTCCAACACACAACCCCTATAAAACCGACCATCCCCTTCGACACTAGCTGAATGAACCACAACCTACGATATACCAGAACATTGAAAGAAGAATATCCGAGACCCCCTAACCTCCGTACCTTCCACATCCTTGCCTCACCAAAAGCCATCCCCTTTATACCTGGAGTAACAAACCACGAAACCCGACAAGATCAGCACGCACGAATCCACGCCTACTTCTGCAAAACTGACTGGTGTCCCTACCACTGCTAAATGCCCCCATTTCCATTCGAACCATACACCCCCACAGAAAAGAAATGCCTCCAGTACCATCCCTATTATGCCACTATTGCACCTCCCAGACTGCCACACCTGGAACCCCCTACTACCACTGCCACCGACCACGTACCCGAACTTCTACCAAGTGTTCCCTGTAAACGCCCGCGATCGCCAGCCTGCGAGCCATCTGGCTCCAGTATCAACAGAATTAAACCGCATCCGAATCGACCTTGCACGAATCTTCCAGAGGCTTCATCTAGCCACAGTTACCCACCGCCTACAATGCCAGAGGACGTGTCGACCCAACGTCACCCCGGAGCATACACGACTGATGATCTATTGGGCCAGCTGGAAGCTGAATTGGCTCAGCTTGGGACAGATCATGAAGAACCTCGAACAGACACCGCCATCGCTTACGCCAATGAAACGCACCACGCAACCACCAGCACTATCGCCGCTGGATTCACTGACACCGTCCGAGGCGCCGTCCCCGTCTCTGCAATACCCATACTCGCCCTGAGATCGCCGCGACCACGGTTTGCACGACAAGCATTCAGAGACGCCCTAGATCGGATGCACGACCAAGCCCTTACATACCAAGTAGCGTGGAGCCCAGAAGAAGTACAGACGCTACACGACGCCAATAAAGAAGCCCACTCCATTGCCATCACCCTGTCCACCATCCACCAGATTGCATGCGACGAGACCTGCCACAGCACCCCTGACCATGACCACCAAATCCTCAAACGCCTGAAGCAATTCGGCAAAATTAGCGACAACATTCTCCAGGCCATCGATAATGGCAGAATCACCCTTTCTGACGAATCCCGCGCCGTCCTTGACTATACCCGATTCGGATCTCTATTTTGAGTTACGATACTGATCGTGACTGTGACTGGTAACTCACTCTCGATGACATGATTTAAACCCCGATTATGTACGATACAGACAAGGATGCATTGACCCCCTGCCACTGAAACAGAGACCCTCATGACCTCCTCGGAACCCTCCTCGCCATCGACCGTTACCCACTCACCCGTCCGATCCCCTCTAGAGCGGGCCACGTACCATCCCACACTCATACGGCCAGCACGACCTACCACCACATCGCGACACCCCCGACGACGGCGCTCACGACCCACGATTCACGAAGGCGCCTTAGAGCGTCGCGTGCAAGAATTACATCAAGCAATAGACGAAGCTGGTATACGAGCAGTCTTAGCTCACCGCCAATTCGATCGGAAATTCCAGTACCCCTCGAATGAGGTCCACACCCTTATTAGTGCCCCAGAGGAGGATGTAACGATGACGGATGCCTGGTGAAGCCAGGACGTCTTCAGACTTAGCAGGGGGGCAGTGTTACCCTTTTCTCTCTCCTTTTCTCTCTCTCTCTTTTCGGCTTCCTTACCTATACTGATCTTGGAACCCACGACCCTAGTACGATACGGACTCACGTGACTCGTTAGGGAGGTCGCTCCCACACCCGCCAACTATATAAGGTAGCCTAGATTGTGACTGTTCCTCTAGGCTTGTTCTCTTTGTACCAATACCGAGCTACGCTCTGGCCCTTGGTGGCTACTCGTATTACCCTCTCATCTTGTGAATCCTCTGATCCTCAGGCCGATTGCCTGACCCCTGAACTCCCTAGTACTGAACCCTTGACATAGGGTGGTACGTGTAAGGGGACCGCCACTGCACTCAGACTCAAGCTCGAGTCTCGCAGTGCCTGAGTCAGTGCCTCCGACTCAGCGACCGATATCGACACGATATGCTCAGAGCTCGAGCGTAACAACCTCACTCTCGAATTCAATCAAGGTGGTAAGGATTTCGATATCGTTGTCGAAGTTTGGCTCAGCAAGGAGGGCTTGTGCGAGTCTCAGGATGATTCGGGTGATGGACAAGGTTTGTTGGTAAATGGCCCTTCTTCGTTTGAAGGGGATTTGGTCCAGCATGGCAGCAAGGATACGAGCAGGTCATCGAGGTATTCTTGGTACTCAAGGATGAGGATCTTCAGAATGATTTTCAGGATCCCTCGGCATAGGTTGGGAAGGATGTTGGAAGGAATTTGGGTGAATCTGTGTGGCACTGGTGAAGCTTCTGTACTCTATCTCCTCTTCTTCAAGTAGTTGTAGTATGTCGTTGAGCAATTTATCTTTGTCTTCCTCAATACCACATATGAGGCTGTTCAGGCAAAACTCGAAGAATTGAGATTGATCATCATCCCTTGCCATTCGGATAAGTCTTATGATGCCATTGATGAGCAGTTGTTTCCTGTAGACTTCTCTTTTGGTTCTCTCCTTCAATCTGTGGACTTCTGCTGCAATGAGGATCGAGTATCTTAGTCTGGCGTCGTCCAGTTTGAGAGACTTCGACTTGTGTTAAGGTTCAGTGGGACCTTAAGGAGTCTTGATGAGACTTCGTGTTCAAGTTTTGAGTGACGCTGACTAAGCTCACACTTGTATCTCACAACAAGTTGACTTTGTAACGCTTGAGGGCGACTTGATAGAGGAGTGGGACTTAGATAAGATTGCAAGGATCCTAAGACACACGAGGGGAGAGTTATGAAACAAGATGGGGCAGATACAAGCTGTCACTGATTGGGGTGAAATCAAGTCAAAGTCTGGGGCTTTGTCTACCCAGACTGTCAGCTATTTAAGTACAGGCGGTGCGTAATCATGATGCGTCAAGAGACCCACCTTGTCAGCAAGACAAGGTGGGTCAGTGTTTGTACAGTAATCATAAGGAGGCACAGTCTCTAGTCCTTGGGGAAAGCAGAGTGGTGTGGGTGTTGTGACTGTCGTCACGTCACGTCATGCCCCTGCCTGTTCTGGCTGTGCCTCCAGGCTGGAAGGAGCATGCCAGTGACGCAACTGGTGGGGGATGAATCATAGGTAAAATTGGCATAAAAATTTTGCTCCCCTGTACACATGGGCCACCCATGGCAGCCAGAACTTCAAAGAACCGCCTCCTGATGTTATCAACGGAGAAGCAGAGTATGAAGTCAAGGCCATTCTGGACCACTGCCTATATGGAAAGGCAAAAACCCCTCAGTACTGCATCAGATGGAAGGGATACTCCACAGCAGAAGACACATGGGAACCATGCAGCAACCTGAGACACGTGCTAAAATTAGTACTCAAGTATCACCGAGAAAACTCCACCACAGTTTGAAAAATGCTTACAAGGACCACTCTCAGCTTGGCAGGAACATCACCACTTCGCTCTATTCACACCCTATCTCCACCACCAGCTTACTCCACACTCCCCATGACCACCGATGGCCCACAACAAGTCCAACAGCTCCAAGAGAAAGGCAGCAGCAGCCCTACCACCATGACCCCTGCAATGGCGACCAGCCCTCAGGATGACAGCCACCCCCGTGCCATACAGGTCCCCTTCTCCACCTGCATACTCACCATCATTGACAGCGACGAGACCAGCAGCACCTTGGATGGTGACACCAGCCCACTCCACAACTCCTCAGCCAGCCCTCAGCCTGGAACAGCAGGCTGACTGGCTTCTGGCAGAAGTTCTCCAATCCCTAGCCTGCACTCAGACTACACCGATCACCCCCTCAGCTCAGACAACTTCTGCGCAACATGCAACGCCCCGGTACATATCAGTGATGGGCACGCCACTTGGAGCCCATCCAGAAGCACAATTGTCGGAGAGCCTCAGCAACTATCACAGCAGTCAGGTGTCTTGCTTCCCCTCTCTGGAAATGCCAGCGCTACTGCCCCCCATGCTGTACAGCAGAATGCCCACATGCCCACTACGCCACACCGCAGCTACACAGACATCGCCACCACCAGTCATCAAGGAAGAGTTGTTACGATCTCCCTCGCGGACTGCGGACCGTTCTCTCTCTACGCTTACGTCCCCATGCTTACCCTTATCCCGTACGTGACTCGGTTTGACTCGCACTCGCTTACTGTACGATATGATGCCTGTGGAGCGTGCGTGACTCATGTGGAGCGATGTGGCCATCGCTCCACTACTATACTTAGCTCCGGATCTTGGACTGACTCACTACCCTCGTTATGACTCAGGTAGTAGTTAGCACGTGCCCCCTTGTAGCTCCCTATATAAGGAGCCCCCTTTGCGCCAGTCAAGCCTTAAGCTTGACTTAGTTTCTTAATCGAGACCCGACCTTGCTTCCTCTCTTGAGCCTGCCGCTTTAAGACGCTTCCACTACCGCCCTTGCCTTGCCTCTGTCTTAGTGCTTCCTCAGCACTACCTTGCTTTACTCCCACGCCCCTCTAAGTCGGCTGCAACGACTTAGCTTTGAACCTTGAAGTCACAAGCGCCCGTGACTTAGCGGTTCTACTCCAAAGAGTCTGCTTTACTCCCGCGTCGCCGAGACCACCGAAAGTGTCTCGCTCAGGACCACGTGCTCGTTGCCCTCGCACGTGCTCACTCTTGCCACACGCCTAGTTGCACAAGTCGTGCCCACGGCCCCTCGAGCCGTAACAAGAGTGTTGAGCAGCACGTAGTGCGCATACAACCAGGGAGTAAGAGACTCACTTATACAGCGACAAGTAGAAGTCAGAGTACTGAGGATTAGAGCGTGCTACCTGGGGGTTTATATACACGAAGGACAGGAGTGACTGGTCACTATGTGACAGTAAACTAATAGACGAAAAGAGGGTGTCTTTGTATATCCCTTAAGGGGATATTGGTACTCAACTGGGCGTGGCATATAGCCAGTTACCGTTTCCGGTTCAACACTCCCCCTTGCTAAGTGTACCGTAATAACACAGTTGGTCGAAGAACCATTTTGGCACTTAAGTCCGTGGTGGATTTCCGGTTGGACTTTGTGCAGTCAGGTTCGTCACGCACCTCTTGTAAAGGTGAAAGTCATGGCGTGTATGGGAGCATAAGTCCAGACCTTGACTAAACAGAGACGTGCTGATGTGCAGGAGACTTCTGGAAGCTAAGTCCAAAGAGCCTTGCACATCTGACTGTGTAAGGCTGCAGATAAACTGCACCAGATGCCTGCATATCACTGGAAAGAGCAGGACGACACATCTTGTGCAAGCTGAAGCACGTGTAACAGAGTGGCAGAACTGTCACCGACCTGCTGCTTTAGCTTTTGCATGTAGAGGGTCCCGATGGTTTCCAGTACATGAAGAGAGATGAAGTTTGCATCCTACTCTTCAAGATTGCATAGCATAGGTGCACTAAGCATTCTTAGGCGAATAAAATTCAAGCCCAAGTTGACCCCTAAGTTCATGGAATCTGGTGCGACCCAGGTTCTTAGTGAACATGTCTGCAGGGTTCTTGTCTCCATCCACAAATTGGAGGGTAACCTTCCTGTCTTTCACTACTTGACGTATGTAGTGATATCGTATATCAATGTGTTTTATATAGTGTATGGCAAGGGTTACAAAACCTGTGTGGGTATGAGCCAGGGGTATGAAGGGGTGTGGGTACAGGTAGATCATCTCCAACCCTTCAGAAACCCACACCCTTGAGGCAGGGGTTGTGGGTTTCATGGGTATGCATAGGGTGTAACACACTTTGCCACTGGTGATAATTTCAACAGTCTTTGCCAGTACTATACATTGGGAGAAAAGAATATAAGTATAACTTAAGCCCCTCTAGCCCTTTAGATACTGCTGCCACTGCTATCTCACATGCCTCCCTCAGGGCATACCACCCTGGGTCTAGGGTTCTAGTACTGGGAACAATGGGGAAATCAAGCAAATGGCCTGAGGATCAGGAGTTTCACAAGATGAAGGGGGAATATGGGTAGCCACCAAGGGCCAGAGTGTAGCTTAGTATTGGTACAAAGAGAACAAGCCTAGGGACACAAGGACATCCTAGGCTAGGGTTATATACACATAGATAAGTGAGAATAGACTACCTGGTAGGGATGTAAGTGTAATGAGACATTAGAGCTAAGGCCATCAGCCTTAATAAGTTAGCAACCCTCATGTTATAATCAAGTCAAGGGCTTAATTAAGTGAAAAGGCAAAAAGGTAGGCACAGATGTGAGAATGGTGGAGAGAAAGCATAACATATTAAATAAGTCCACATATGTATCACTGCATGCTACACCTTAGGGAGACCTCAGACCATCTCATGTAGCACCTGCTGCTGGGGCTGCTACACATGCCAACACCAGGCCATTGCTGCAGTGGTGCCACTATTAGCCTGTTGCTGCAGCAGCTGCTGCCATCATTGCTGTCACAGCCTGCAGCTGCCATTGTTGTTATTGTCACCACTAATGCTGTTGAATTTGAGTAAAGCCCTTCAAGTAGTATATGTAATTTTATAGATTTTAATACTATACCCTCACTTGTACCCCCTGTGGGTTTCCATACCCACCAAACCCCTGAAAACCCACACCCTAACCCATCAAAACCCATACCCTTGTGAGGGGTCATGGGTTTTGATGGGTGGGGGTAGGGGTTGGAAATTTTTACCCCAGGGTTACCCGCGCCAATCTCTAAACCTGATGTACATGTGTATTGCCAGGCATGAGCACATACCTGACGGCCGAGCTTGCAAAATTATTCACGTACGCAGAGTCGGGATTGTACTGAGGTTGCTAGATTTTTATAGGGATCCTCGTAGAGGTGTAAGACAAAGATGAGATCTTGGGTCATGCACCAAGTCAACACCCCCAGCCATGGTGATTGAGAGAATACTATGTTACGGCTCGACGGGCCAGTAGCACGACTTGTGCTATGCGAGACTATGTGCGAGACGCGTCACATGAGTATGATGCGGGAGCACGTGCCTATGCGCGAGTGACTGAGTGCGGGTGGCTTGAGCACGAAGGTAACGTGATCCTTCCCATGTGACCGCGGGGATGACAAGTGACTTGGAGTATACGCGAAGTAGATAGGCGTCTAGATAAGGATGATATCTAGGGACGCGATCCAGAGCTGAGTCTTGCAGCGACTCAGAGAGGCGTGTGAGACGAAGCGAGTTCTTACTGCTCTCAGAGGGCTAGACCACGTCTGAGAGAGGAAGCGGAGTGAGGGGTTCGAGACTTTAGTCAATTGCAAAACTAAGTCAAGCTTAGGGCTTGACTAGGCGTAAACTAGAGCCCTTATATAGGCTCTACAGGAGAGGTCACGTGCTACTGCCATCTGAGTCACAACGGCGATGCAGTACAGCCTAGATGTGACATAGGGTCACATCTGTGAGTCATTGTAAAGGTCAGCCAATAGTGTAAGTAGAGCGCACAGCCGAAGGCTGTGCCATATCAATATCAGTCACGAGTAACGCGAGGCAGTATCGTATGAGCACAGCCTGATCACGGGCTGCGCTGCCAAGCCGGATCACATCAGTCATCACAGGAGTCATGGTAGGTAAAAATAGATAGGCCGGACCATAGCACACGTACCAGAGATCATAACATACTAGCTCCTGGGGACGCAATTTGATGGCGAGCTGGGGCTGTGTCCTGAGTACAATCGTAGTACATACAGTGAATGGTGCTGAGACAAAGGAATCGACCACTACGCCAAACTTATTATGGCTCCGAGCTTCTCTCTTGTGACTCTAAAGCTTCTTATAGTTGTAATAGTTGCACGGGGCTGCACATAGGTCGACATCACTGTTAGCTGACTGAATTGGACACGGATCAATATTACTTATTACTGTACTGACTGAAAACAAAACCACCTTCTGCTTCTTGTAGAGTGTAAAAGCTGTCCAGTTTCAAGACTTCCATGTCCACATACGTGCATCGTCGCTGTCCGTGCTCGCAGTCAACTTTGCAAGTAACTTACTAATATCATCCCAGTCACAACCTTTCCACAGCTAGTGGATCTGTGGACGGACAGTGTGACCCATGGTTCATTCTAACACTCAGAATGCGGTCTTTCGAGACTGGAGGGTGGATACAATCGGAGAGGGATGCACAAAGCGACCAAAGGTTAACATGTGACGCTGCTCAACACCAAATAATTATAAACCAAGCAGTCAGACGCATTCAGACATCCCGTGCTGATGATGTGCTCCATTTGCGACCAAATCTTCACCAGGCCCTTCCAACTGACCAAAAGGCAACTGAACTAACCTGTCCAAGCGTGCTACGGCTGTTGACTTTGGTCCCAGTAGTATCACTGGCAGCCTGAGATAACTCAACGCTGCTATGATACCTGCACTTACTGGATTCAAAACCTCTCTGTCTGCCAATGGGGATGGTAGGTAACTAGTGCTAAGGATGTTGGTGGTACCTCTTCTTCCTTCCCAACCTCTTCCTTCTCCTGCTCAATGCCAATGGAACTTTCAAGCCAACAACTCTGACAACTCCCCCAGTTTCTTTCGCTGGAAGCGAGAACATAGGCAGAATCATCAGCAGGATCGTTCAGTCCAGGTTTGGAAAATTTCTCCTTGAGCTGGGTGGGAACAATGATTCACCCTCCCTCTACCCCCACTGATCATGCATGTTTAGGTTAAATACTGACGTGGCACTGTCACGGTTACGAGGGACTGTGGCTCTAAGTGAGTGTGTTTCGGGTACCACGTGATCGTGCGAGCAACTTCCTTATGAGGAAGGTGACACTTAGATAAGCGATGCGCGACCACAAAGTCCTACGGCATGGCTGCAAGCGTTGTAGCATGCTTCGCTTAGCTTCAAGTGGCTTACTTAAGCTGGAGCGGTGGTTTACAAGCTGAGAGGAGAGCCCACACGAATTAGGAAGGAGGCTTATGTCAGACAACTCATATTGCAGACGAAGTTGAGACTGGGGAGTCTCAACTTATGTGCTACTTGTTACTTATATACCCTGACTAGTAGGAGTCAGGGTGAGTCACCTATACTATGAGTCCCTCTGAGTCGCTTAAGAGTCACGCACACCACACCGAGTCGCACACATCTGTGCATGAGTCGCTAAGAGTCAGGGAGACCCGTCACATGATCTAAATCATGTGACGGTTCGTGTGAGGATGGAAAACTGAGATGGAAAACGCAGGGCCACAAATTGTAACACCACCCCCTCTTCTAGGCGGGTGTGCCATCAAATGCCAGTCCAGTCCGTAGGTATACAGCAGCGCATCATAAGATTCATAAAAGTCTTCAAAGTGGGATAAGAAACGAATCCCAGTCCAACTCCTTGCCATAGATCTCGCGCGCCCGATCCAGATCCACCATGCTGCCCTCCTCTGCATACCCGAAGTCTAGGGTCTTGTTTATTCCTGAGGCAGGACAGGTAGCACCGATGAAGCGGTGTCCAACATGGACACCGCAGCGATCTGGCTCGCACCGATCGTGGGGGGTGTTGCAGTGGAAGGACCAGTGTCCTTCCATGCCGCAAAATCCACAGGTTTTCCATGAGGGGCAGTCCTCATACTTGTGGTCTGCCCCATCTTGCCTGCACTTCCCGCAGTAGAACGTCGCCATTTTGCGGCGTGTCTCCCTCTTCTTGCATGGTGTGTGTGTCCTTGGTACTGCCCCTGCCACCTTGTTAGCTTGTTTTATCTCCGCCCTCCTTAGAGCTCGCTCCGCCTTATGACTACCGCTCCCTCGCTGTGGCGCAGGACTGACGTCGCAGGGACGTGCACAGTCGCGATGTTTGTCACAAATCTGTGGTTGTTGATGAGCAGCACCACCTGCAGCAGTGATGGTGCTGCTGCAGTCGCCACGGTTGTAGGTGTGTTGTGGGGATTGGCTAGGCGTGATGGGTCAATCATAGATCGTCTGCCCCGGGTTGAGTATCACGGCGGCAGGACTGATTGGGGAGAAGAGGAGGGAGGTGTCAGCGAATGCATGCTCCGTTCTGGGTGGCGGAGGCATGTGGGGGCCGCTGACAACCAGGAGGCAGAAGGTCATCGAGAAGGCCCGGGCGAGTCCCCACGCCTGTCGCTCACTGGTGACAGCGAGGGCGTCCTGCATGAGCGGCGCACTGGGATCGTCGGAGGAGCCGACGCTCACTGATTCGAGCGAAGGCAGTTGATCAGTGCCTCTATTGGCGGTGTTGTTTCCCTCTGGGGTGCCCACGCCGCCGTCATTCGCGTGCTGGCGCGCTGTCATAAATGGCGTGTCCTGGTGGGTATTGATGAAGATAAGCTCTCCTGGGGGATAGCGAAGCTCATCGTTGGCATAGATGGTGAGGGCGGTGAGTTCTGATACAGAGGAAGTTGATCGGTCATCGGTCATTCTACAAGTTCTGATGTGGATGTGAGGATGGTGGGTGTTTGTCCATCAATTTTCTGCTTCTCTTTTATATTTGAGCGTTCATATGGCTGTGGGTTTACGCCTGTAGTAGTCAGCAATGAGGTCAGGCACGTGGACATCTTCAGCTGGTTCCCAGCTGTTATGTGCCTTCGAGTAGCCTTTCCAAGATAGTAAGTATTGTAACTTTTTCCATCGTCCAACGTGTCTAGAGTTTTCGACATGTTCAACCTCGTATTCCTCTGCTCCTTCGGTCAGCTCGGGCGCCGGCTGTGGGAAGTTTTCTCCATGTTCTAACATTTCTCGGTAAGGTGTAAGCAAGGATGCGTGGAAGATGTTGTGAATCTTCCAATGTGGTGGAAGCTTGAGCCGGTACACCACAGGCGATATGACGTCAGTGACTCAAAACAGCCCATATCGTTTAGGTGCGAGTTTCGCGATCAGGTGTGAGAGGCGTAGATTGCTCCCTTCAAGCCACACCTTGTCGCCTACCCCGTGCCCTTTGAAGTGGCGTTGGCCTTTACACCGCTCCAATCGTTGGATGAGCAAGTGTTGGGCATTCTTGATTGCGGTCATTGCTCGTGCACCTGTGCGTTCGAGCCATTCCTTTCGTTCATGAATTGCTGGTATCTTTGTCTGATGGTTGGTGACGTGCAGGATTGGCGTGTGTCCAATGAGAAGTTCGTATGGCGTTGCTCCTGTGATTTCGTTCATCCAGGTGTTGTGGACGAATTGGGCGAGAGGTAACAGTTGCACCCAGTCATCTTGTTCTGCGTTGCCATAAATTCGGAGGTATTGTTCTACTCATTGGTTTGTGCATTCTGATTGCCCGTCTGTTTGGGGGTGGAAAGCGGTACTGATATTCTGTGTGATTCCTAGGAGCGCGCAAAGTTCCTTCATGATTGTGGCTGTGAACCGTGGGTCTTGATCAGAGATGACGTGTTGAGGTACTCCATAGAATGGGAAGACGCATTCAGCGTAAAGTCACACTATTCCCAGCGCGTCGATAGTCTTCCTGCAGGGGAGAAAGACAGCTGCCTTTGAGCACCCATGATCTACTATTGTGAGGACCGCGTCATTTCCTTGTGAAATTGGAAGGTCAGTGATCAAGTCCCAGCTGATCATATGGAATGGGACCGCGTTCTGCTCCGTGCCGATCGGCGCAAGTGGCGGTCGCGGTCGTACAGTATTTGGTTTTGTGGATTGGCATGTCGCGCATCCTTTCACATAGGCCATGACAAATGCTTTCATGGTGGGCCACCAGAAATTGCGAGTGATCGCGCGTAGGGTGTTGGTGATCCCTGGGTGCCCTGCCGCATCGTGGTTGTGGTACATTTGTAAAATCTGCCTTTGTAGTGTCCTTCGCTCGGGTACTACAAGGCGTGCTCGGTAATGCCATCGCCCATGCGCTTTGTCCAGTGTGTTTTGTTCTTTTAATTTCTTCATCTGTTCCTTTTCTTCTTCTTGTGCTGTGCAAACTTCTCGTTCGAGGTCGATGATCTCAGTCGCGCGGGCGAATAGGTGGCTTGGTAGGACAGTTACATCCGTGTTATCGTCCGCACCGGTATTGTAGTTGGGCCATCTCGACAGGTGATCGGCGTGATTATTCTTTCCTGGTTTGTGTATCAGTACGAAGTTGTAATCTGTGAGATCGCCCAAGTATCGTGCCACACATCTATTGATATGTTGCGGGTGGCGATAATACTGTAAGTTGGCGTGGTCAGTATAGACAGTGATGGGGTGTTGTGAGGAGAGTAGAATGTGTCTCCACCCTCGCAGCCCACGGACCACGGCCAGGAGTTCTCGATCGTGGATGTCATAGTTTCGTTCTGTGGGCGTGAATGAGTGGGAGAGGTTGCCTACTGGTCGTAGGCGTCCGTGGTTGTCTTTTTGTGCCAGAATTGCCCCAGTGGCAAACTGGGACATGTCAACCTCAAGGAAGAATGGACAGTCATAGTCTGGTCACTGCAATACTGGATTATCTGTCACAGCGAGGATGAGTTTTTCCATTGCCTCTGTGCATTCATTTGTCCATTCGAACGGTATGTCTTTTCTGAGTAATTGATTTATTGGTCGGGTGATGTGAGCATACCCCGGAATGAACGCGCGGTGGTAGCCGAAGACCCCCAGCGTTGAGCAGACTTGTTTTACTGAGTTCAGTCGGCGCGGCCATGCTGCTAATCCATCCTGTTTTGTCGGATCGATATGGATTGTACCATTTTCCACCACAATTCCAAGGTAGTTGATCGTTTTCTGCTTGAATTGACATTTCGTGAGTTTTAGGAATAGTGACTCCTGTTCAAGGAGATCCAGCACATCGTGCACCACCTGTCGGTGTAGTGTGTGGTCCCTTGGTGTGGCAATTAAAATGTCGTCCATATAGATGAATAATAACCCTGGATATTTTTGTTTTAGTGGTGTGAAGATTCGGTCCATCAGTCGTTGGAATGTTGCTGGTGAGTTTGTTAATCCGAAAAACATGACATTTGGTAGGTATAGGCCATAAGGCGTTTTGAATGCGGCTTTCCATCTGTCCTCCAGTCATATTTGTATGTTATGGTATCCCCACCGAATGTCTAGGGCGGTGAAGAGTTCCTTTCCATCCAGCTCTTCTAGGATTTGTTCTATTCGTGGGATTGGGTAGACATCGCGTATTGTCCATTTGTTTACTTCTCAATAATCTTGCAGTGGACGTAAGCTTCCATCTTTTTTATGTGTGAAGAACCAGGGAGTCGACCATGGTGAGTCCCCCTCTTCGATATATCCTAGTGCCTTATTTTCACTTAGAAACTTTTGCGTTGCCTCTAGTTCTACACACGTTAACAGGTATATTTTACAGTTGATTGTTGTTGGTGCTCCCATTTTCAACTTTATTGCATGGTCCTCTGGTCGTGATGGGGGGAAACGTTTTGCTGCTTCCTCGGAGAATACTACTTTGTGCCATCGATATTCCTCTGGGAGCGTGGGAGTACCTTCTTTTTGTTTGGTTTTGTTGGCCTCGATGGCCCACTGTTGTGCAAAGTTGGTGCGTCTTATTGCTAGCTGTCGCCGTTCCTCACGCCATTTCTGCCAGGCCATTGGGACAGTTTCTAGTTTGACTTCTCCTTCTACTGTCCCTTGTTTCCACGAGATGTCCAGGTCAAACTCTCTAAGCCATGGGTACCCAAGCAGGATTCGATCATTGCCTAGGTTCATTATGTAAAATTTCTGCAATTTCGCATCGTCCCTATGTCATACACGGAGTATGCATGCTTCTTCAATCTGTCTGGCTTGGTTTGGCGTTCTGTCCACGTTCACCACCAGTCGTGGAGTGTTCAATTTTCGTGTAGCCAGTCACCAGTGTATTACCGTTCGGTAATTGATGAAGTTTTCCGTCGCGCCACTATCCACTAATGCTCTTCCTGCAGCCGTCCCATATGTATGAATAAAAGAGATGGGCATATTCAGGCTGTTCTTCATACTGACATACACACGGTCTAGACGTAAGGCTCGTACCCAGGCTGCTCGGGTCGAGCCTTTCAAAAACTCGAATCGGTTTCTTCAGAGAGGATTAGGTCGTCCATTAGTTTCATTCATTTGTCTGCTGACATCCCTTGGATAGTTTTGAAGATGACATCATGTCCTTGGGGTGCAGGGTTTGTTTCGATCTCGGTGACGCGCGCGGTCATGGGTGCAGGGCGTGAGGATCTGGAGTAGGGTTGAGGGTTATTGGTGCATCCTCCATTCTTCTTCTTTGGGCATTGTCGTGACAGGTGCCCTTGGTTTTTGCAGAAGAAGCAGCGCCCTTCTGCTTGGAGGCGCTTTTTCTCTTCTTCACTTATGGTTCCCATCTGGACTGCGTCTATGTCCATAGCATCTAGATTGCGTTGTTGGCAGTTGCTTCCTTGCCTATGCCCTCCTAGCACCTGTTGCCAGCGTGAAGATCGTCCTCCTGAACGCGGGAAGTGATCTCCTAGGGCCACTTTCGTTTCGATGTATGAGGCATGTTGGACCCTTGCCGCGTCGTACCATTGGGCTAAGGTGACTGGTCAAGGATTCGTTCTTTCTATTATTGCTCATGCGAGGCCAGTTTTGATTCCTCTCTTGAATAGGAGGATGGTTCCCTGTGCATCCATTTCCCATCCCACTTTGTGACGCAGGCATTCAAATGATGTAATGTAGGTATCGAGGTCTTCTCCCTGCATTTTCAGGGATAGGAGACTATTCAATGCGTCCTCCTTTCTGGTGGTGTCGGTGAATGCATTTATAAATCGGTCGTTGAACCATGTCCAGTGAGCTTCGTCTTCCCTTGGGATTCCTGCATTGACGCATGCTTGTAGTTCTGCGGCGTGCGTATGTACCCAGTCATTAACTTTCGGTCCCTTCATATATGACATGCACATGAGAACGCGTCGGTATGGGTTTTGCATTACTGGTTTGTTGTGATTAATCATTTGGTATAGCGCGAATTCTTGACCGAATATTTTGGATTTGTCATGCATTCCGTCATAGATTTGTGGTTCCTTGCTGTGGAGGCCTCCTCCATTGGCTCCAGGTGCAGGGGCCACTGGAGCGGCAGGTTGCCCGCCGCCACCGCCGCCTCCACCGCCACCTCCGCTGCTGCCACCGGCAGGTTGTCCGCCACCTCCGCCTCCTCCGCCGCCTCTGCCTCCTCCACCTCTGCCTCCTCCGCCACCTCCACTGCCGCTACCGCTGCCTTGCATACCGCTACTTTGTGCGGATGCTTGGCTTTGGCCT
>QLOS01000656.1:0-24352 GCA_003313725.1 Russula sp. MG48 | reverse complement strand
GGCTCTATTGATTCGCCAGCTGGCCACAATGAATAGAACAGGGATAGGGAACGTTCGGACTCATGACCTGGTGTACATTGTCCGAACTCCTCGATCGGTGCGAGATAAGTGGTGGTAGGCAAGTAATTGGACATGTCAGGAAGGTGAGTAAAGACGATGGTTGAAGTTTGAAGCAGATAGGCTTCATGGAGGCCTCCGAGTCATGCCCATGGAATGGCGGTGTTGGGCTTAGCCTAGCAAGGGTCGATGGCGCCTACCAGGCGTCTATCTTCCGGTTAGCCTCCTCTGCTCACAGAATCATTGGGCCTGCGGCCAAAATGTACATTACAAGATCGAAATAAAGCGTCTTTGACTGTACATTCTGTACTACGGACAAGTCAACATGGTCAAGTTGGGGGCCACGGGTCAGTTGCTGTAGTATATCCAGGAGACTTAATAGTAGTGGCGCAAGTATACGAGACGCCCGACTCCGAATACGCTCATGCGCACCGTGGCCGCACTCATCTCGGTCCCCCCTATGACATCCAACTAAACTTTTCTCTATGTCCTCCAATCATATCTACAACATACTACAGCGCTGACGCCCAGGACTACTGCTTTCGCTTCCAACACCGCCACCGCTAGCACCTCCGATCCCTCCGCTGGAACTGCCAACAGCACTGCTGCTCATAGGCATCGCTGGCCAGTTGGCGCTAGTACTCGCCGTTGTGCGGGGCAACTGGTCGGGGAGGCAGCACATGTAATTCATGTAACTGCGGCTGTTGCTGTTGTTGTGCGCCCTGTATGGACGCCTTGGCTGCACGCATAGCCGCGAGGCGATCGGTTTTTGGAAGTGGCTGTACAACGAATGCGCTGAACGTGGGGTCCAGTGCTGACAGTCTCGTCGAGGAGTGCGATGTGGAAGTTGGGGAGTGCGCGACCCCGGACTGGGAAGTTGTGGACATGCGTGCGGTAGGATGTGCTGGTGTTGATATGGACGTGGAGGAGGGTGACGGCGGGACGATCGCCACCGGGCGCGGCGTCGCAGGTTAGGATGGGTGTAGCTGCGGCTGTGGTCGCGATTGCGAGTTATAACTAGTGTCCGTTGGGAGGTGCTTATCGTCCGCGCTGGTGACGGTGGCGGTGGAGGCTGAGATTGTGCTCGAGAGGCCGACGGAGCGGGTGAATAAACTATTCCGGCGTGTGAGTATTCTCATCCGCATTCAAAGTGAGTGGGTACGCACCGCCAATTATCCTCCGCTTCGCAGGTGGGGCAACATCTATTAGGAACTGCGTATCCTGCGCGCTGCTCCATCCCAAAACTGCCCCATCCAACCTCTCCAGATGGTCCAAAAAGACGACGTAATAGCCCAGCGGTCTGACACCACATCAAATCTCTTGTCCCCCTACGTGCTGTCATGGGTAGCGCGTGTAAATAATCCGCAAGCCGTGACGCCGACAGCTTGTCCTGGAACTCGAACACGAGTAAAACCGAGGTCTATTGGTGCTATTGTTGCAGGGCCACGGGACACCTTGAGGCAGTCTGGATACTATGCTTTGAGCGTATCGACGAGTAGCATGTACGTGTGTTACACACGCTTCTTCCACGCCGGGTCGAGTGGTGCGGTGTCCTCTAGCCAGGTCGTCTGTTAGGAGATGGTCGTGGACGTGCGTCTGATGATGAACGAGGGTCAAGAATTGTCTAAAGCGACTACGCGACTCAGCGGAAGGCGGCGTCACGCCGGTCATTGAAGCCGAGCGAGCGGAAGGGCGTCCCAAACTCAGCGACATGTTCGTGCACTCGCGTCTGGCATGGAGTAGGGGCTTCTGCCTTCATTTTCTCGGCGTTCAAGTTGTATACGCTAAGAATATAGGGCATGAATAATGCGCAACGGCAAGTCGGATATGGTCACGGCGCACCCAATGACCCAAAAGATCTCCCGCTTGTCATCTTCAGAGATTTCCATGTACTCGATGCAGACAAGTTGCTTGTTGGCAAACGTCCGCTCGTACTTTGTTTTCCAGCCTTTCCGCTTTATGTTTAGCAGTACATCTTCTTGCTGTATCTGCAATGTATTAGTTCGGGGACTTGATGTGCGATAGAATGTCATCTACTGTCCGGGTGGGGGATTTAGCAAGTGAGCGACGGGTGGGATATCAACAAACCACACTGGTAATGGGCATCCACGTCGATTACACCTTCTATTATTTGATCTGACCGCGATGTAAGCCTGTTGAGTAAAGTGGTGACTAGCCGAGTTCCCTACGGTAGGAAAGTATTTGCGCGGTGTAGTACGTGGTTGGCCGTAGCGCGCTAAGAATGGTTTGTAAGCCAGCTGTTCACTGGTCTACCATTTCTTCCGAGTCTTTGCGATGGGAGTGTCATCCTCTAGATCCGAAGAATAATCTGGAGCTAAAGTCATCTTCTTTTGCAAGGGCCGATTTCGAAGGCACAGAGGTGGAAACTGGAAGAAGCGCACAATCTTAGCCACGAGTTGCGACTCTGAGACGCGTTCGCCTTACTCAGCTGGTATAATACAAATCGATCAACTCGCCATCAACTTCCCTCTAAACGCAGATATATGCGCCATACTGCTACAATAATCTCTCCCACCGCAGCTGCCGTCATCACGGCCGTTCCTGCGCCCCCTGGGGCCTCCAGGCTGCACAGGCGCCATCTGCCGGTCTGCATTCGTACTCGCTGTCGGGAGGAGCTCCTGCACTTGCGTGGGCTGGGGTGGGTAAATGTGATCCCTATAAGTTCTGTTGCTACTGTTGGTGGCAGCGTTCACCACATGGATCATAGTGTAGCGGTCCATACTTGCGGATCCGGGAGGACGAAGATTCGGGTTGTCAGGACATGGGCATGTATGTGGCAAGCGGTACTGATCCCGACATTGACATGAGGAAGGGCGGCGGAACAAGATCACAGGCCCCCGGCTTCATGGACTGGGATAGCGGCTGCGGCTGCGATTTTCTGAGAGAGAAGCTAATCGGTGACGCGTTGGGGCGTGCCTGCCGTATGCACCGGTGCTGCTGGACGCAGGTGTACAGATGGTCCATAGGTGGGCGACGGAATCGGTGAATAATCTATCGCGGTATGTGAGTATTCTAATCCTGCCTGTCAAACTCAAAGGGACGCACCGCCCGTCCTGGAAAGCAACTCTGCGTCCATGGCGACCTGCGTATCCTTGATACCTTGCCCAGTCTTTCCAACCCACCAGAAAGACGACATCATGTTCCGTCGTCCGCATCAGCTGTTCCACCAGGTGTGAGTTAAATAACTTATAGTACCCATACAAGAGCAGGGCCATCATACCGTCGATACCGGGGTCCATCAGCAGTATTGTTGCGGGACCACTGGAATAGGGGAGATGGCATGAGTAAATACACGACTGACGTAAAGGAGAGACGACGCGACTTTACCCGAACCAAGCCCTGGGTAGGGCGTACCCTCCACAGGATACATTGATGGGATGTTCGACAAGCGGGTCGAGGGTCGAGCCTGTATGTTTTCCACACGTGCTCTCTCCACCTGAGTCGAGCGACGTGGCATCCAGAGTCACCAGGTCCGTTGTAGGGTTGTAGTGGTGGTGCACTCATAACGAGACGTCGGTCGAGAGCTTCCTAGAAGGGCTGCATAACGCAGCGAAAGGTGGAGTCGTGCCGGTCGTTGAAATCGAGAGAGCATAGAGGCATCGCAAACTCAACGACGAGCCCCGTGAAATAGTGTTGGCCGCGGCGCGGGGGTATCTGCCATCATTTTCTACTATAGTTAGGATTTGGGTGCACCAGGAACAGACAATGTGAATGCCATAAAACGGGGGTTCAGAGGTAGTCACAGCCTGAGCGTACCTGGATATCTCCCGCACATAATCTACCAAGGGAAAGTCTGCTTACTCAATCTGCTGCGAACATCTGCTTGTGTTTTCGTGGGTCTCAATTGTAAAAGAGGATCAATTGATTTTATCTAGCTCACCTTGGTCTGCCTGCGCATACAACCACCGACTCGGAGGGTAACAAAGAAGCCAGAGATGTCATCAAGGATAATGCTTGGGAAATAGAAGAGTCAAGATTTCGAGTCGAATGGGCGGCGATCTGCTTCGGTCCTGACTAAGTTAGAAGGGAAGACCCCGCCTCATGCGGTCATATTCAGTGACGTAAGACACTGTACCAGGCACGGAATCGGGACAGAATGCCACCACTTTTGGAGAAAGCAAAATGACAGGGAGAAGGTTGGGACGATTCATGAGAGCATGACTCGGAGGTGGAGGTGCCAGTGCGGCTAGTGCCACTATAAGCAGTGGTCACGGGACCGGGGATCGAATATCAGCCTGAGGGCCTGACACACGACAATCGTGCGATCACTATCACCATTACAGTATCTGTGCTGGAACATAAATAACGGACTGTAGCTGCACCGATCCCCCCTGTGCCCCCTATGACACTCAACTAATTTCTTCCTTCCGTGATCTACCTATCGTGTATGTATCCCACAGCACACGGCTACTACCTGTCACCACCTCCACTATCGCTACTTCCATCAGGACTCCCGCCTCCACTACAGAGCTGCTGTTGGCACATGGGCGTCATTAGTTGGTCCACACTCGTCCTTGTAGTCGCCACAAGACTGTCAATCCCTGTGTGGTCCCTGTAAACATGTCGCAGATCCTGAGTTGCCGTTAGGGTGGAAGGCGACGGAGGCGGGACGAGCACCATCAGCCACGGCGTTGTGGGAATAGCATGTTGGTCGTGGCTGCAACTGCGGATCCGATTTTCAAAAACAGATTAGTGGGTGTTTGAGAGTGCTCTCCGGGGCACCGCAGCCCGACACGGGAGTTGAGATGGCCAAAGAGCACGCACTGCCTCCTGTCTGCCGCTTGGCAGGGAGGACCACATTCGTTGTGCCGCTCGGGCTTGCAACCACTTTGCCCAATCACTCCAGAAAAATCGGCTGTCTCGACGTTGAAATCCTTCATTTTCTCGTACGTATCACGAGCAACATATCCGGCCGTGGGGAAGACAACAGGACAGCTTCACATGGAGCTCAACTCGAGCAGGGTCATTGTCCCGATTGTTGCGGGGCTGTGCGACATCTTGCGACAGTGGAGATGAGGTAGCAACACGTCGACGATGAGGCTTGTATGTGTGACGTACACACTCTTCGGTGCCAGGTCGAGCTGCCCGCATCCCTGGGCCACCCAGTCTGTTGCGAGGTTGTCTTGATGGTGCACTCGCTCACGAGGTGTGGGTCTGAAGTTCTCTGAAGGGACTGCGTGATCCAGCCTAGGACAACATCATGGAGATCATAGATTGGTCAAGCGCACTGAGGAGTAATGCAAACTTTGAGCTAGCTCATGCACGAACTTCGGACGTGACATTCGGGTGTCTGTCTTCATGTTCTCGGCATGGGTGCCCCACGAAGTTGTACACGCTATGAAACATGGGTCTGAATACCGCACTAAAGTGAGTGGGACACTGTGAGAGCGCACCAGAAAGGTCTCGCCTTCATCATCTCATAAGATCTCCACGCAGATATCGCCTTGGCAAACATCCGCTTCCGTGCCCCGACGGGAACCACCCGCGAAATCTTCCAGCTTTCCGTCCGCACAGTCAGCTCGTCTTCTGTTCCCAGTCAAACACTAGACAGAGGTATACATAAGTGAGTTGATTTCACCCTTCTGTTTCTGCACACGGAGCGAGGGACAGGATAAGAGAAGCACAATTAAGACAGACAGACTTACGATAAATCATCAGTTAAATTGAATGATTCTGAAAACGAAGGGGCACCTGCCAAGCCGTCCATGGACGTACGAATTCTAGGCCTTGCGTCAGTGAAGGGAAGATGCCCTGTAGACGAAGGGCGACAAAGGCCTGACACCAAAGTGAATAAAATCGTCGGTTGCAGGCGATACAGGCTCGCATTTCCAGTGCAATAGGATAATTTTGGTGGTAGCGTGCATGCATATAAGCACTGATGGTGATAAGGAGAGCGGCAGATTCAACTGAACGCGAGTGGACACGTAAAGTGGTGTCCAGCGACTCGACGACATACGCTTGGAGGGACTGACACGGTCACATGATCGCGATGGATTTGCTGTCACTTGCAAGTGCAGCTAGTTGAGATTTGAGTGCGTGCTTCACACCGCGGGCACTTGCTTACTGCACAGGGAAGCACTGTAGCAATTGTGTTGTACATACGTCAGCGTAAAATATCACCAAGGCTGCAGTGCTATGACTACAACAACGAACAAATGCGGCCTGAAGATGCACGTGGTAAACAAGGGACGTGGGCAGGAGGTCGCAAAAATTACAATTGGTGAAACCAAAAAGAGGGGAAACGATGGCGGAAACTAAGAAGTACATGGTGGTCATGAAGGTCGAGGGGTAGTATACGTCCATGTCGGTTCAGGGTGTCATATGTGGGCTATGTTTGACGTCGTGAACTACTCAATAGTTGGGACATTCATGGTTGTGGTGGGAATGCGAGCTAGAGTGCCTGTGGGTCCTGGTGGGAGACGAACAGATAGATAAAGACTTACCATGTTCTGAATATCACATTCAGTCTGGGCGCTCGCTGCGGCGCCCCCCACATTTCCTGGCTTACGACCGCAGCTAAGCCCAAATTTCTGAATGGTCGACCATGGTCAGGTTCACAGGGTGACCTGCTACCTTTCGTTGGTCGACGAATGGGGTAAATGCGTCCCGAGCATCGTCCCCTCCCGAATATCCAACCTCTTCTAGGTTAGGAACGAGCTCCAGCGGCAGCTCTCCATCTTCAGTTTGTAGAGAACCAGCAAGTTTACCAACGAGAGAGTTTTGCACATGAAGAGTCTTCAAATTGCTGAACGGTCTGAGAAGTTGGCGCCACAATGTGCGGTCGACCTCGTTGTGCCATTCTGACGATTGCATATGCAATCTGTTGCTGAGCGTGAGTTTCTCTACAACAGAGAGTACTGGCTGAAGTGTATCGAGAATCTGGGCTGCGGATGATACCTGCCAGTCAAGGTGTCTGCACCAGATCCGCACCTGGAAGTGGTACCGCCTCTGTCCTTCAGGTTCGACTGCCGCTAAGTGAGCGGAATAATTGTCGAAAGCGAGCCGAACGGTGCTAAAGCTGAGGGTTTCCGGTGCGCCCATGAACTGCAAGAGATGTGGGACGGTGAAGATCTGTTGATTGAAAAGCTGAATGTTGAGCTCCCTGAGGACAGGGGCGCTGATCCGAGCAAGAAGGCCTTCCAGGTAAGCGCTAACACCCTTGAACCAAAACGAGCGAAGGTTAGGAAGCGTCATGATCGAGGCATCCAATAGTTGTCTTTCAACATCACGGTTGGGAAGAGGGGAGTAGAATTCGATCCTCAGCATCTCCAGTTGGGGCATGAGTGACAGCCGGGTGAGTAAAGAACTGGGGGGGAAGTAGGCGGATCGCGGGATATGATCAACCTGGAGACTGATGAGGCCCACGGCGGTCGTGAGAAATGGAGATCCAATCGGAAGGGCAGCGCGCCACAAATTGAGGTGGCGTAAATGCGGTGCTTGAAATGTCCTGGGAAGTACCAAGATTGTATCGTCTTTGGTCCAAGACCAGATATATATGCGTTCCAGGATTGGGAATTGCTCGTCCATAGTTGTGATGATCTTCTGCAATTTCGGGGATGGTAAATAAAGGTAAATATAATGCACACGATCGCTGTGCCTGAGCGCGAGCAAAATACTCTCTTCATCTTCCTCAGTCGTCTCACGATCGACTTCGTGATAAAAGATGGTGAGTGGAAGGGGTGGGGAATGTACCAGCATGTTCGCTGTAGGCACACCATTGGTGCATGTGAGATGAAGATTTAGCTGTGATGGTGATGCAAGTATGAGATATCGCCACTGTCGGCAAACCTGCGCCAACTTGTACCACCAACGTTGGCCGCCCAAATTAAAGTTGGGATAGCCATCCTCATAATATCCACTCGAGATGTATATTCGGTAGAGATGGAATATGTTGAGAAGCACGTCATCGTTGAGGGTATGGATAGGTGAGTGTCGTATCTTCCTGGTGAGCTCTATTGATTCGCCAGTTGGTGGCAATGAACAGAACTGGGATAGAGAACTTTGCGACCCACGACCTAGTGTGCGTCGGCCAAGCCTCCCAATGGCGGGAAGACAGGTAATAGAAGACAAGCAACTGGGCATGTCAGGGAAGTGAGTAATGACGAGGATGTGGTTGAAGTTTGAAGCGGATAGGCCTCATGCTCATGGGATCATGATGGTGGTGTTGAACTTAGCCTAGGAAGGGTCGATGGTGCCTACGAGGCGTCTATCTTCCTGTTGGCCTTTCCTGCCCACAGAATCATTCGGGCTACGGGCAAAATCAATATTACAAGATCCAAATAAAGTGCCTTTGACTGTACGTTCTGTACTACGAACAAGTCAATATGGTCAAGTTGGCGGCCACGGGCGAGTTGTTGTATATCCAGGAGACTTGGTAGTAGTGGCACAAGTACGAGACGCCCGACTCCGAATCCGTTCATGCGTACTGTGGTCGCACTCATCTCGGTCCCCCCTATGACATCCAATCAAACCTTTCTCTATATCCTCCAATCATATCTACAACATACTACAGCGCTGACGCCCACGACTACTACTTTCGCCCTCCAACACCGCCGCCACTAGCACCGCCGATTCCTCCGCTAGAACTGCCACCAGCACTGCCGCTCATGGGCGTCGCTGGCCAGTTGGCGCTCGTACTCTCTATCGGGCGGGGCAGCTGCGCTTGCGCCGGTCGAGGAGGCAGCGCATGTGATCCATGTAACTGCTGCTGCTGCTGCTGTTGTTGTCCACCCTGTATGGCTGCCTTGGCTGCATGGATAGCCGCGAGGCGGTCGGTTTTTGCAAGTGGCTGTGCAGCGAACGCGCTGAGCGTGGGATCCAGTGCTGACAGTCTCGTCGAGGGGTGGGATGTGGAAGTTGGGGAGGGCGCAACCCCGGACTGGGAAGTCGTGGACACGCGTGCGGTAGGAGGTGCTGGTGCTGGAATGGACGCGGAGGAGGGCAATGGCGGGACGATCACCATCGGGCGCGGCGTCGCAGGTTGGGATGGGTGTAGCTGCGGCTGTGATTGCGATTGAGAGTTATAACTAGTTGGTGTCCGTTGGGAGGTGCTTGTCGTCCGCGCTTGTGGCGGTAGGGTCGGAGGCTGAGATTGCGCTGGAGTGGCCGGCGCGGATGAATAATCTATTCCGGAATGACAGTATTCTTAAACGGCTTCAAATTGTATGAGTACGCACCGCCAGTCCTTTGCCGCTTCGCAGGTGGGTCGACGTCCATTGGGACCTGCGCATCCTGCGTGCTGCTCGATCCCAGAACTGCCTCACCCAACCTCTCCAGATGATCCAAAAACACGAGGTAGTAGCCCATGTGTTCTGACTTCCACATCAAATCTTTTGTCTCCTTGCGTGCCGACATGCGTAGCGCGCGCAATGCATCCGCAAGCCGTGACGCCGACAGCTTGTCCTGGAACTCGAACACCAGTAAAACCATCATCACGAGGTCTATCGGTGCTATTGTTGCAGGGCCGCGGGTCACCTTGAGACAATCCGAATATGCTTTGAGTGTATCGACGAGTAGCTTGAACGTGTTTTGCACACGCTTCTTCCACGCCGGGTCGAGTGGTGCGGTGTTCTTCAGCCACGTCGTCTGTTGTGAGGTGGTCGTGGTCGTGCGTTTGATGAGGGGGCGGGGGTCGAGAATTGTCTGAAGCGATTGCGCGACCCAGCGGAACGCGGCGTCACGCCGGTCGTTGAAGCCGGGCGAGCGGAATGGCGTCCCAAACTCAGCGACGAGTTCGTGCACGAGAGTCTGCCGTGGAGTGGGGGCCTCTGCCTTCATTTTCTCGGCATAGTTGAGGACCATGTCAAGTTGTACACGCTAAGAATATACGGTATGAATATTGCGCAAAAGCAAGTCGTATATGGTCACGACGCACCCGAAATATCTCCTGCCCGTCATCTTCAGAGATCTCCATGTACTCGATGCAGACCATTTGCTTGTTTGCAAACATTCGCTTGTACTTGGCCGGGAGTGGCTCTCCGGACTTTCCGGGTTTCTGTTTGTAACAGTACTTTTTCTTGCTATTACTGTAATGCATTAGTTCGAGGTAAATAGCATTAATTGACTTTGATTAACTCGTCTTGATTTACAGGCGGCAACGGGGGGAGTATTAGGAAGCTGAGTGCAGCTGGCGGATTGAGAAGGACGAGCGGTAAACCTGTGGGTGAAGCTAGGATTGACATGTGATGCAGAGGACATCGGAGAGGGACCTACCAAACCATCCATGAACCTGGCTAACGGGGAAACAAGAAGTAGGTAAGTGAGGGGCGCACCTTTGGATTGAAGTCAGGCACTGCCTCCCATCGATACAAACTCGCTTTTCGGTGCCATTGGGCGACTGAGATACAGCTACGCACGCATATAAGCAGTATGAATGGCAGAGAAGGGGGAAAGTTACGAAGATGACAGGCAGGATGTAGAAATTGCGAAATATAGAGTCTATTAGCCCAATTTCGAACCAGACGATATCTATCGCCGGAAAGAAGGGTTTAGCTGGAAATAGGCAGGTAGTCGAATGAACACACCGCGTTGGTAATGAGGATCCAAGTCAATTACCTCGACTATTTGGTCTAACTGCAATGTAAGCTTAAGGTGTAAAGTGGTGACTAGCAAAGTTTCCTACCGTAGAGGGCCTGCGCTGTGTATGTAGACCGTGGCGGTCTAAGCACGCCGTATTCCGACGCAAAGAATTATGTGGCAACCGTTAGCGTGATGCGCATGAGTCATCACGACGGGCGTGAGTGTATAGGCTGAAAGAGGCTCTACGCCTACCTAGAACGGCTATCCTATCACGTGACAGACGCCATGCCTCGCCAACCAATCAGAACGCTCGACCGACTGACCGTATTGGTCGCATACTTTGCCAGTGTCTGTTCAGTTCGCCTGTTGCCGCGCTCTGGGTTGTGATCCCCTTCTCGCACCACCCGTATCTCTCTGCGCTGACATTACCCTTTCCTATCACCTACGCTGCGCATACACTCGTCTCAGTAGTGGCGCCGAAACGATAGAAAGATTGACAGGGAGGAAGTCCTTGTCTATATGGGGTTTACACATCTGCCCCAACATTCCACGCGGTAAAGACCTAGCTGAGGACATAGTCCACGCAGTGAACAACATCCGGAATGATGCCCTCCTCATCTTCTGCCAGGGCTCCTGCCCCAGCGCTTTCGAGGGCACTCCGGTGAGCGTAGCCTCATGCCTCGCTTGGCACAAAGGACGGGAAGCCGGCCACTTGACCAAGGGAATAGGACCGGGCACTGACACCGCCGCTGCAGCCATAGAAGCCATCACCCTAGCCGTCACCCTCGCGGAGACCTCTCCTCTCACCTCTCCAACCTCTTCCTCACCATCGCTGACTTATCAAATAGGACCCTTCACCCCCAAATCTCCATCAGCTGGACTCCCATCATAAGGGCCTCTACCCAGTTTGCCGTCTTAAAGCCATGGCAGCCACGTGTGCCCACCAAACGCCCAACCTCCCTCCACCGGTCCACCCCCGCCAACGAAAGCCTACCTTCGCGCTTCAATGCACAAGGAAGCCATGTCCCAATGGCAAACCAGCTGGCAGGAAGCACCCAAACGCCAACCAAGATAACTTGCGCTCGGCTCTCCCGCGGACGGTAAGCCAGCCCCATTCATTCGAGGTTTGACTAACTTCCCCCGGCCCATCTTCACAACGGGCATCTGACTCATCACGGGCCACGCCTTCACCGGCAAATACAACACCCGCAACTAATCTCAATCCAACGACCCCTACCACTGTCAATGTGGCGAAGCCTTGCACATAGCGCACCATATCATCACCTCATGCCCCTTGTATGCAGCTGCAAGGCGGCGCATCCTTCATCCCCTATCCACTTCCCTATCCCTCTCCACTACCTTCGGCACCAAGGAAGGAGGAGCCGCTTTGGGATCATTTCTTGCCGAGACGCAAGTATGCTTATGCCCGAAGCGACGAGAGCCACCGCCGGAGGATCATGGTTGGACTTACGGGCCAGGCAGGCCGCTACCACTCCATCCTACACACAATCACCCACTCCACATCACCAGGCGAATATACCACTCCATACCCATCTCTGATCAACCGAGGCGCGTTGTTGTCTCACGTACGTCTTTGTAATTACTGTAATACATACATGTTGCACGTTATAAATGCAGATTCCAAAAAAAGGCTATATGGGTCAACGTTATGTTGATACTTTAACTGGAGGCGGTTGGCCTATGTGAGCTAGAATCGCTGATATTGTCACGGAAAACGGAGAACTGGAGGGTGAGTGTCTTGCGCACGAAGCACAATACCAATCGAGAGGCAGCATAAGGTGACACGCCCGGCGTCGGATCCGCTGGATCGAGAAGGACTTGAAATTGGCACACTTTGACGCGACTGGACCGACTAAACCGAAATTACTGGGAGGCCTGTCGAGGCCAGTGTTGTCCTTTCTCTCCTAGATATCGACGTTTTGTGTCTGTACGGCGTGGCATCCTTACATCCCTCGGAAGCGGTGTTGCCACTGAAGAAGGACAATGGCTCCGCGCCTTTTGTCGTTGCAGGACGACTTGAATCTCGACAACCTCCGAGTCGTGCTTCACACAGGGGGGACTTTATTACTCTACAGAGCGGACACAACAGCAGTCGTTCCGTGCTACATATGAGGCGCACGTTTACGCAAGGCAAAAAAAAACATAGCAGCCGTAGTATACATGTACATACGAGGGTGAGATGACATTCTACCTCAAACAAGAACGAGAATAGATAGGATATACGCATGACTTGCGCGAGCATTGAGGAAAGCGGGTGGGAAGGGGTAGCGAAAACGCAAAGGAAGAGCATTGGTATGGATGTTAGTGGAAGATGAATAGACGGATGACGGCATACTATGTTCTGAATATCACGATCGATTTGGCCGCTCACTGCAGCGCTCACCACATCCCGTTCACCACCACGAAAACACTGAATGATCGACCTTGGTCAGGTTCACAGGGTGTCCTGCTACGTGTCGTTGATCGACGAATCGGGTAAATGCGTCCCGATCATCGTCTCCTCCAGAATATCCAACCTCTTCCAGGTTAGGAAGGAGCTCCAGCGGTGGCTCTCCATCGTCAGTTTGTAGAGAACCAGCAAGTTTGCCAACGAGTTCATTTTGCACATGAAGAGTCTTCAAATTGCTGAGCGGTCTGAGAAGTTGGTGCCACAATGTGGGGTCGACCTCGTTGTGCCACTCTGACGATTGGCTGTGTTCCTCGTGCCTGAGCGTGAGTTTCTCTACAACAGAGAGTACTGGCTGAAGTGTATCGAGAATCTGGGCTGCGGATGATACCTGCCAGTCGAGATGTCTGCACCAAATCTGCACCCGAAAGCGGTACCACCTCTGTCCTTTAGGTTCGACCGCCTCTAAGTGAGCGGAAGAATTGTGGAAAGTAAGCCAAACGGTGCTAAAGCTGAGGGTTTCTGGTGTGTCCACGAACTGCAAGAGATGTGGGATGGTGAATGTCTGTTGGTTGAAAAGGTGAATGTTGAGCTCCCTGAGGACAGGGGCGCTGATCCGAGCAAGAAGGCCTTCCAGGTAAGCGCTAACACCCTTGAACCAAAACCAGCGAAGGTTAGGAAGCGTGATTTGCGTCATGATCGGGGCATCCAATAGTTGTCTTTCAACATCACGGTTGGGAAGAGGGGAGTAGAATTCAATCTCCAGGCCCTCCAGCTGGGGCATGAGTGAAAGCCACGTGAGTAAAGAACTGGGGGGGAAGTAGGCGGATGGCGGGATATTTTCAAGCTCGAGAGTGACGAGGCCCACGGCGGTCGTGAGAAATGGAGATCCAATCGGAAGGGCAGCGTGCCACAGATAGAGGTGGCGTAAATGCGGTGCTTGAAATGTTCTGGGAAGGGGAAGTACCAAGCTTGTATCGTGGGTCCGCGACCAGAGATACAAGCGTTCCAGAATTGGGAATTGGTCATCCATAGTTGTGATGATCTTCCGCAATTTTGGGGATGGTAAATTAAGGGAAATATAATGCACACGATCACTGTGGCTGAGCGCAAGAAAAATACCCTCTTCATCTTCCTCAGTCGTCTCACGATACCATTCGTGATAATAGATGGTGAGTGGCAGGGGTGGGGAATGTGCCAGCATATTCGCTATATGCACACCATTGGTGCATAGAAGATGAAGATCCAGCTGCGATGGCGATGCAAGTATGACATGCCGCCACCATCGGCAAACCTGCGCCAACTTGTACCACCAACGTTGGCCGCCCCAATAGGCGTTGAGAGTGCCATCCTCATTATATTCGTTCGAGACGTCTAGTCGAAGGAGATAGAATATGTTGAGAAGCACATAATCGTTGAGGGTATGGATAGGTGAGTGTGGTCTCTTCCTGGTGAGCTCTATTGATTCGCCAGTTGGTCACGACGGACAGAATTGGGATAGGGAACTTTGCGACTCACGACCTAGTGCGTGTCGGCCAACCCTCCCAACGGCGGGAAGACAGGTAATAGAGGAAATGCAACCGGGCATGTCAGGGAAGTAAGTGACGACGAGGATGTGGTTGAGATTTGAAGCGGATAGGCCTCATGGAGGTCTCATGCTCATGGGATCATGATGGCGGTGTTGCGCTGAGCCTAGAAAGGGGGCGCCTACGAGGCGTCTATCTCCCTGTTAGCCTCCTCTGCTCACAGAATCATTGGGCCTACGGCCAAAATGTACATTACGAGATCAAAATAAACCGTCTTTGACTGTACATTTTATACTACGAACAAGTAAATATGGTCAAGTTGGCGGCCACGGGTGAGTTCCTGTACATCCAGGAGACTTGGTAGTAATGGCGCAAGGACGAGACGCTCAACTCTGAATACGCTCATGCGTACCGTGGCCGCACTCATCTCGGTCCCCCCTATGACATCCAACCAAACATTTCTCTATGTCCTCCAATCATATCTACAACATACTACAGCGCTGACGCCCACGACTACTACTACTTTCGCCCTCCAACACCGCCGCCACTAGCACCTCCGATCCCTCCGCTAGAACTGCCTCCAGCACTGCCGCTCATAGGCGTCGCCGGCCAGTTGGCGCTCGTACTCGCCGTTGCGCGGGGCAGCTGCGCTTGCGCCGGTCGGGGAGGCAGCGCATGTGATCCATGTAACTGCCGCGGCGGCTGCTGCTGTTGTGCGCCCTGTATGGCCGCCTTGGCTGCACGCATAGCCGCGAGGCGGCCGGTTTTTGGAAGTGGCTGCGCAGCGAACGCGCTGAACGCGGAGTCCAGTGCTGACAGTCTCGTCGAGGGGTGGGATGTGGAAGTTGGGGAGGGCGCGACCCCGGACTGGGAAGTTGCGGACATGCGCGTGGTAGGTGTTGGTGCTGATATGGACGCGGAGGAGGGCGACGGCGGGACGATTACCATCGGACGCGGCGTCGTAGGTTGGGATGGGTGTAGCTGTGGCTGCGATTGCGATTACGAGTTATAACTAGTCGGTGTCCGTTGGGAGGTGCTTGTCGTCCGCGTTGGTGGCGGTGGGGGCGGAGGCTGAGATTGTGCTGGAGTGGTCGGCGCGGATGGATAATATATTCCGGAATGTAAGTATTCTTATATGCCTTCAAAGTGTATGGGCACGCACCGCCAGTCCTCTGCCGCTTCGCAGGTGGGTCGACGTCCATTGGGACCTGCGCATCCTGCGCGCTGTTCGACCCCAGAACTTCCTCGCCCAGCCTCTCCAGATAATCCAAAAACAAGGCGTAATAGCCCATGTGTTCTGACTTCCACATCAAATCTTTTGTCTCCTTGCGTGCCGACATGCGTAACGCGCGCAACGCATCCGCAAGCCGTGATGCTGATAGCTTGTCCTGGAACTCGAACACCAGTAAAACCATCATCACGAGGTCTATCGGTGCTATTGTTGCAGGGCCACGGGTCACCTTGAGACAATCCGGATATACTTTGAGCGTATCGACGAGTAGCTTGAGCGTGTGGTGCACACGCTTCTTCCACTCCGGGTCGAGTGGTGCGGTGTCCTTTAGCCACGTCGTCTGTTGTGAGGTGGTCGTGGTCGTGCGTTTGATGAGGGGGCGGGGGTCGAGAATTGTCTGAAGCGATTGCACGACCCAACGGAAGGCGGCGTCACGCCGGTTGTCGAAGCCGAGCGAGCGGAGTGGCGTACCAAACTCAGCGACGAGTTCGTGCATGAGTGTCTGGCATGGAGTGGGGGCCTCTGCCTTCATCTTCTCGGCATAAGTAAGCGCCATACCAAGTTGTACACGCTAAGAATATACTGTATGAATACCGCGCGAAAGCAAGTCGGATATGGTCATGGCGCACCCGAAATATCTCCCGCTCGTCATCTTCAGAGATCTCCATGTACTCAATATAGACGATTTGCTTATTTGCAAACATCCGGTTGTACTTGGCTGGCAGTTGCTTTCCGGGCTTTCCGGGTTTCTGTTTGTACCAGTACTTTTTCTTGCTATCACTGTAATCCACTAGTTCGGGATAGATAGAGTCAATTGACTTTAATCAACTCGTCTTGATCTACATAAAGGAGGAAGTATTAGGAAGCTGAGTGCAGCTGGCGGATTGAGAAGGACGTACGGTAAATCTGTGGGTGAAGCTACGATTAACATGTGATGCGGAGTACATTGGAAAGAGACCTACCAAGCCATTCACGAACCTGAGAATCGAACATTAGCGGGGAAACCAGTAGCGAAATAAAGGGCACACTTTTGTATTGAAGTCAAGCGTTGCTTTCCATCGATACGAAGTCGCCTTTCGGTGCCATCGGGCGACTGAGATACAGCTACGCACGCATATAAGCACTGGCAGTAGGGATGGCAGAGAAGTGGGAAAGGTTACCGAAGATGATAGGCGAGATGTAGAAGTTGCAAAATACGGAGTCTATTAGCCCAATCTGCTTGATTTCGGACCAGACGACATCTACCGCCAGAAAGAAGGGTTTAGCTGGAAAGAGGCGGGTAATAGAATGAACACACCGCGTTGGTAATGAGGATCCAAGTCAATTACACCTTCGACTATTTGATCTAACCGCAATGTAAGCTTAAAGTGTAAAGTGGTAACTAGTAGAGTTTCCTACCGTAGAGGGCCTGCGCGGTGTATGTGGTAGCCGTGGTGGTCTAAGCACGCCGTGTTCCGACGCAAGGAGAGGCGACACGCCTAAGGTAGGGCTCATTCAAATTCGCAACCCACAACATCACATGACACAGGACTCAGGCTTGATAACAACACTAATTGTCTATTAACTCGATTCTACACTCAAATTTTTAAAAACGGCTCCGTTACGGCCTCAGGTTTGCTATTCCTGAGGACTTAACGAAGCCCTTTTTTCATTTAATTCGTTCCTGTAAGTTGTGATAGCGATTTTGTGTGCTCTCATTTTGTCACGCATGAGTCACGTGATGATGAGGATTGCGAATGAGCCCTACTTACCTTACCTGGAACGGTTATCCTATCACGACACCATCAACCCAACCCATGCCTCGCCAGCCAATCAGAACGCTCGACCCACTGACCGTATTGATCACATACTTTGGCCTGTTCAGTTCGCCTGTCGCCGCTGAGTTTGCTCTGGATTGCGATCCTCTTCTCGCACCATCCGTCTCTCTCTGCGCTGATATTATCATTTCCTATCACCTTCGCCACGCTTACACTCGTCTCAGCAGTGGCGCCGAGAGGTTGACAGGGAAAACATAGACCTCGTGAATATCCCGCATCCTGTACTATAAGATTTCATTCAGCGGGGGTTCTCTTTCCTGAGTCTATACGGGGTTTACACATCATCCCACGCGGTGAAGACAGAAAACGCCTAGCCGAGGACATAGCCCGCGCAGCAAACAATATCCGGGACAATACCTTCCTCATCCTCTGCCAGATCTTCTGCCCCAGCGCTTTCGAGGGTACTCCAGTGAGCGTAGCCTCATGCGTCACTTGGCACAAAGGACCGGAAGCTGGCCACTTGACCAAGGCAATAGAACAAGGCGCTGACACCACCGATGCAGCCATAGAAACCATTACCCTACCCATCGCCCTCGCAATCACAACAACACAGCAACCGCAAATTGAAATCCTCACCACCGACGCACACCTCCAAAAGATGTGCGCAGGCCGCAACCACGAAGACCTCTCCTCTCGCCTCTCCAACCTCCGAGTCGTCCTCACCCTCGCTGACTTATTCAACAGGACCTTTCCCCCGGGCCAAAAAATCACCATCAGCTAGAGTCCCATCAGCAAAGGCGTCCGCCCAGTTCGCTGTCTCAAAGCCATCGCAACCATGTGTGCCCACCAAACGCCCAACCTCCCTCCACCTCCGCCAACGAAAACCCACCTTCGCGCCTCAATGCACAAGGAAGCCATATCCCAATGGCAAACCAGCTGGCGGGAAGCACCCAAACATACCTTGCGCTCGGTTTTCCCGCGGACGGTAAGCTAGCCCCATTCGTTCAAGGTTTGACTAACTTCTCGGCTTATATTCACAACGGGCATCCGACTCCTCACGGGCCACATCTTCACTTGCGAATACAGCACCTGCCATTGACCTCAATCCAACGACCCCTACCACTGCCAATGTGGCGAAGCAGTATAAGGTGACGCGAGGAGCGTGTTGTAGTCAGCAGATCCGCTGGATCGAGGAGAACTTGAAATTGGCACACTTTGACGACTAAACCGAGGATTACTGGGAGGCGTGTCGAGGCCAGTGTAGTCCTTTCCCTCCTAGATATCGACCTGTACGGCGTGGCATTCTCACATCCCTCGGAAGTGGTGTATGCCGCCGAAGAAGGGCACCTAATGGCTCCGCGCCTTTTGTCGTTGTAGGACAACTTGAATCTCGACAACATCGTGCTTCACCCAGGGGGGACTTTATTACTCTACAGAGCGGACACCACAACGATCGTCCCATGCTACATACGAGGCGCACGTTTACGCAAGGCAAAAAAAATATAGCAGCCGTAGTATACATGTACATACATGAGGGTGAAATGACATCATACCTCAAACAAGAACGAGAATGGATAGGATGTACGCATGACTTGCGCGAGCATTGAGGAAAGCGGGTGGTCGGGGTAGCGAAAAAGCAAAGGAAGAGCGTGCGGAGATGGAATGGAAACGAAGAGGTGGGTGATAGCAATGAAGTTCGGTGTTGTGATCGCCTCGATAACTCGGATGTTCATGCTCTCGATGAGGACAAGAACTAGCATTGGTATGGGTGTTACTAGTAATAGGAGACGAACAGATGGATAACGGCATACTATGTTCCGAATATCAGGGTCGATCTGGCCGCTCGCTGCAGCGCTCCCCACATTTGCTGGCTTATGGCCCCCGCTTGCGCGAAGATACTGAATGATCGACCATGGTCAGGTTCACAAGGTGGCCTGCTTGCTGTCGTTGGTCAATGAATGGGGTAAGTGCGTCCCGAGCATCGTCTCCTCCAGAATATCCAACCGCTTCCAGGTTAGGAAGGAGCTCCAGCGGTGGCTCTCCATCGTCAGTTTGTAGAGAACCAGCAAGTTTTCCGACGAGCTCGTTTTGCACATGAAGAGTCTTCAAATTGCTGAGCGGTCTGAGAAGTTGGCGCCACAATGTGGGGTCGACCTCGTTGTGCCACTCTGACGATTGACTGTGCTCCGCGTGCCTGAGCGTGAGTTTCTCCACAGCAGAGAGTACTGGCTGAAGTGTATCGAGAATCTCGGCTGCGGATGATACCTGCCAGTCGAGGTGTCTGCACCTGATCCGCACCCCAAAGTGGTACCACCTCTGTCCTTTAGGTTCGACCGCCTGTAAGCGAGTGGAATAATTGTCGAAAGCGAGCCGAACGGTGCTAAAGCTGAGGGTTTCCGGTGCACCCATGAACTGCGAGAGATGTGGGACGGTGAAGGTCAGTTGATTGAAAAGCTCAATGTTGAGCCCCCCGAGGACAGGGGCGCTGATCTGAGCAAGAAGGCCTTCCAGGTAAGCACTGACACCCGTAAATGAAAACTGGCGAAGGTTAGGAAGCGTGACTTGCGCCATGATCGGGGTATCCCATAGTTGTCTTTCGACATCACGGTTGGGGAGAGGGGAGTGGAAATGGATCGCCAGTTTCTTCAGCTGGGGCATGAGTGAAAGCCGGGCGAGTAAATAACCTGGGGGGAAGTAGGCGGATAGCGGGATACTTCTAAGTGCGAGAGTGACGAGGCCCACTGTGGTCGTGAGTAATGGAGATCCAATCGGAAGGGCAGCGTGCCTCAGCTCGAGATGGCGTAAATGTGGTGCTTGAAATGTTCTGGGAAGGGGAAGTACCAAGCTTCTATCGTCTTCGTCTTCGGTCCAAGCCCGGATATACAAACGTTCCAGGATTGGGAATTGCTCATCCATAGTTGTGATGATCTTCCGCAATTTCGGGGATGGTAAAGTAAGGTAAATATAATGCACACGATCACTGTGGTGCCTGAGCGCGAGCAAGATACCCTCTTCATCTTCCTCAGTCGTCCCGCGATAATTAATGGCGAGTGGCAGGGGTGGAGAATGTGCCAGCATGTTCGCTATAGGCACACCATGAGTGCATAGAAGATGAAGATGTAGCTGTGATGGGGATTCAAGTATGAGATATCGCCACCATCGGCAAACCTGCGCCAACTTGTACCACCAACAATGACCGCGCCAATCAAACTTGGGATTGCCATTCTCGTCATATTCATTCGAGATGGCTAGTCGATAGAGATAGAGTACGTTGAGAAGCACATCATCGTTGAGGGTATGGATAGGTGAGTGTGGTCTCTTCCTGGTGAGTTCTATCAATTCGCCAGTTGGTCACGATGAGCAGAACTCGGATAGGGAACTTTGGGACTCACGACCTGGTGCGCGTCGGCCAACCCTTCCAACGAGGGGAAGACAGGTAATAGAGGACAAGCAACCGGGCATGTCAGGGAAGTGAGTAACGACGAGGATGTGGTTGAAGTTTGAAGCGGATAGGCCTCATGGAAGCCTCATGCCCACGTGCCACGGGATGGCCGCCGATGGCGGTGTTGAGCTCAGCCTACAGTAGTAAGGGACGATGGCGCCTACGAGGCGTCTATCTTCCTGTTAGCCTCTGCTCACAGAATCATTGGGCCTACGGGAAAAATGTACACTACAAGATCGAACTAATGCGTCTTTGACTGTACATTCTGTACTACGGACAAGTAAATATGGTCAAGTTGGGGGTCACGGGTGAGGTTGCTGTATATCCAGGAGGCTTGGTAGTAGTGGCAAAGAGACGCCCAACTCTGAATACACTCATGCGTACCGTAGCCGTACTCAACTCGGTCCTCCCTATGACATCCAACCAAACATTTCTCTATGTCCTCCAATCATATCTACAACATACTACAGCGCTGACGCCTACGACTACTACTACTTTCGCCCTCCAACACTGCCGCCACTAGCACCTCCGATCCCTGCGCTAGAACTGTCGCCAGCACTGCTGCTCATAGGCGTCGCCGGCCAGTTGGCGCTCGTACTCGCCGTTGCGCGGGGCAGCTGCGCTTGCACCGGTCTGGGAGGCAGCGCATGTGATCCGTGTAACTGCGACGGCTGCTGCTGTTGTGCGCCCTGTATGGCCGCCTTGGCTGCACGCATAGCCGCGAGACGGTCGGTTTTTGCAAGTGGCTGTGCAGCGAACGCGCTGAATGTAGAGTCCAGTGCTGACAGTCTCGTCGAAGGGTGGGATGTGGAAGTTGGGGAGGGCGCAACCCCGGACTGAGAAGTTGCGGACATGCGCGAGGTAGGTGTTGGTGCTGTTATGGACGTGGAGGAGGGCGACGGCGGGACGATCACCATCGGGCGCAGCGTCGTAGGTTGGGATGGGTGTAGCTGCGGGTGTGGTTGCGATTGCGAGTTATAACTAGTCGGTGTCCGTTGGGAGGTGCTTGTCGTCCGCGCTGGTGGTGGTGGTGGGGGCGGAGGCTGAGATTGTGCTGGAGTGGTCGGCGCGGATGAATAATCTATTCTGGAATGTAAATATTCCCATACGCCTTCAAAGTGTACGGGCACGCACCGCCAGTCCTCTGCCACTTTGCAGGTGGGTCGACATCCACCATTGGGACCTGCGCATCCTGCGTGCTGCTCGACCCCAGAACTGCCTCGCCCAGCCTCTCCAGATGATCCAAAAACACGACGTAATAGCCCATGTGTTCTGACCTCCACATCAAGTCTTTTGTCTCCTTGCGTGCCAACATGCGGAACGCGCGTAACGCATCCGCAAGCCGTGACGCCGATAGCTTGTCCCGGAACTCGAACACGAGTAAAACCATCATCACGAGGCCCACCAGTGCTATGTTGCAGGGCCAAGGGTCACCTTGAGACAATCCGGATATGCTTTGAGCGTATCGACGAGTAGCTTGAACGTGTGGTGCACGCACTTCTTCCACTCCGGGTCGAGTGGTGTGGTGTCCTTTAGCCACGTCGTCTGTTGTGAGGTGGTCGTGGTCGTGCGCTTGATGAGGGGGCGGGGGTCGAGAATTATCTGAAGCGATTGCACGACCCAACGGAAGGCGGCGTCACGCCGGTTGAAGCCGAGCGAGCGGAGTGGCGTACCAAACTCAGCGACGAGTTCGTGCATGAGTGTCTGCCGTGGAGTGGGGGCCTCTGCCTTCATCTTCTCGGCATAATTGAGCGCCATACCAAGTTGTACACGCTAAGAATATAGGGTATGAATACCTCGCAAAAGCAAGTCGGATGTGGTCATGGCGCACCCAAAATATCTCCCGCTCGTCATCTTCCCAGATCTCCATGTACTCAATACAGACGATTTGCTTGTTTGCTAACATTCGCTTGTAGTTGGCTGGGAGTTGCTTTCCGAGCTTTCCGTTTCTGTTTGTACCAGTACTTTTTCTTGAGATCACTGTAATACATTAGTTCGGGATAGATAGAGTCAATTGACTCTAATCAACTCGTCTTTATCTACACAAAGGAGGAAGTATTAGGAAGCTGAGCGCAGCTGGCGGATTGAGAAGGACGTACGGTAGATCTGTGGGTGAAACTACGATTAACATGTGATGCGGAGTACATCGGAGAGAGACCTACCAAGCCATTCACGAACCTGAGAATCGAACGTTAACGGGGAAACCAGTAGCGAAATAAAGGGCACACTTTTGTATTGAAGTCAAGCGTTGCTTTCCATCGATACAAAGTCGCCTTTCTGTGCCATCGGGCGACTGAGATACAGCTACGCACGCATATAATCACTGGCAGTAGGGATGGCAGAGAAGTGGGAAAGGTTACCGAAGGTGATGGGCGGGATGTAGAAGTTGTGAAGTACGGAGTCTATTAGCCCAATCTGGTTGATTTCGGACCAGACGACATCTACCGCTGGAACGAAGGGTTTAGCTGGCAATAGGCAGGCAGTAGAACGAACACACCGCGTTGGTAATGAGGATCCAAGCCAATTACACCTTCGACTATTTGGTCTTAACTGCAATGTAAGCTTAAGGTGTAAAGTGGTGACTAGCAAAGTTTCCTACCGTAGAGGGCCTGCGCGGTGTATATGGTAGACCGTGGTGGTCTAAGCACGCCGTATTCCAACGCAAAGAATTATGTGGCAACCGTTGGCGTGATGGGCACGGGTCGTCACGACGGGTGTGAGTGTATAAGGCGACACGCCTACTACCTGGAATGGTTCGACACCATCAATCCAATGCCTCGCCAGCCAATCAGAAGCTCGACCGACCGGCCTGTTCAGTTCGCCTGTCGCCGCTGAGTTTGCTCTGGATTGTGATCCTCTTCTCGCACCATCCGTCTCTCTCTGCGCTGATATTATCATTTCCTATCACCTTCGCCCTGCATACACTCGTCTCAGCAGTGGCGCCGAAAGGTTGACAGGGAGGAAGGAGAAAACACAGACCTCGTGGATATCCCGCATCCTGTACTATATGATTTCATTCAGTGGGGGTTCTCTTTCCCGAGTCTATACGGGGTTTACACATCATCGCACGCGGTGAAGACAGAAAACGCCTAGCCGAGGACATAGCCCGCGCAGCAAACAACACCCGGAACAATACCTTCCTCATCTTCTGCCAGACCTCCTGCCCCAGCACTTTTGAGGGTACTCCGGTGAGCGTAGCCTCATGCGTCACTTGGCACAAAGGACCGGAAGCCGGCCACTGGCACCTGACCAAGGCAATAGAACATCAGGATTGTCCAACATTTCCTTAGCAGGACTTATAACAACTTATTATGACTTATTTAATGCTTTAAGTAAGTTTAAGTAAAATTTTGATAAGGAAGACCCTACTTGGGCCAAGTCAAATTGACTTGG
>QLOS01000652.1:0-12787 GCA_003313725.1 Russula sp. MG48 | reverse complement strand
GATCAACTCGGGAAGGGAAAAAAAAGGAAAGAAAGGGAGGAAGAGGAAAGCAGAGGAAAAAAAAAAAAAGTAGAGAGTGAGTGAATGAGGACGTTTGTTTGCTTGCTTGCTCGGTTGCTCGGTGGTGATGTGATGGGATGTGATATAGCACACTGTCTTATTTGTGGGTCAAAGTCTCACTCACGATCTCGTTCCGTTCCGCCGTATATATAAACTATTAACTATTCACCCTCGACTTTCCCTATCCGAATTCTTCTTCCCTCTTTCATAGCCCCTTCTAAATATCGGTATATGCTAGAAAAGTCTCTCTTCGAAAGCTCAGGGTACCGCTTCACACTATCCTCATACATATTTTCTGCTGCCTCTGCCAACGGTACTGGAGAACCCGATGCTTTTGAGACATTCGTGGCTAATCCCAGGTCCTGTTCCACCCCGAGCGCAACAACAAAAATGTTGTCATTGAGTGCTTTTAGGCCCATTAGGAAACCGTATCTTACGTCACCCACCTTTATCATTAATGAAGTAGCAAAGCCGCCTTCAAAACCACGCTCGCACGGCGGTGACTTTTCCGGTAGCGCCCCAGGCACAGGGTTGTTAATTGTTGATGACCAGCACGCTCCCGTAGAGCTATTGATAACGCTCGCTAATACCGCGGGATCTAAACCTAGTCGTTGTCCTAGCAGCATGGCTTCGGCCACTACGATCTGTTGGACACCAAGTATCAGATTGTTGCATATCTTGGCCACGAGCCCTGATCCTGAAGGCCCGCAATGGATTATGCGTTGGCCCATAAGCGCAAGGATCGGAGAGGCCTGGTTGAATGACTGCTCGCTGCCCCCGACGAGAAAAGACAGCGTGCCCGCTTTGGCTCCCGTCACACCTGGCAGGGGATGAATTTCATACACACCCGTAAGTTGTATGTCACCGTACGTACCTCCCGAAACAGGGGCGTCCAACATCCCCGTACCCACCGCGTGCGCTTCCGCGGCAACATCACGGCCTACCTGCACATCAAGAGTGGTCGAGTCGATGCAAAGGGTGCTCGACGCCTCTGATGGTGGCAACGAACGAAGGGCCGGAATGATACCGCTTGAATTCAGATAGACCTGGCGTACATGCGGCGAAGAGGGAAGCATAGTGACGATCGTTCCAGATGCCAGGGTAGCCCTGTGCCTTTGTCATTATTCAAACAACAACACTCGGCCATCGGTACGGACTCACTCCTCGGGGTTCGCGGCTACCGTTATATGAGCCCCAGGAAATTGCATCCGAAAGTTTTCAGCGAATCGAGTGGCCGCTTCTGGAATTGCATCACAGACGGCGAATTGAAAGTCGCTGGCTTCAGCAAACCGCTTCGAGAATAAGTTGTAGGCCATTTCTGAACCCATACGCCCGAGGCCGACAAAACTGACGCTCTTTGCACGTGGGTGGGACGCTTGTCTCAGAATGCGAGTGGTGGACCTCATAAGTAAATGACAAGGAGCTTCGGCGGTCAGCTTGGCCGATCTCGCCATGCAGGCTACGAAAAGTTAGGCACGCACGAGGCATTCGCCGCTGCGCCGTCTTCCAGGCTTTCGCCGCTTCACCGGCTACTGGCACCGCATACTTTATGACCGCAGAACATCATGATGGTCGTTCCATAATGACAACTTACCAACCCCAGCTGCCCAGCAGCAGCGGGACATTGAGCAGTATTAATCAGCTGTATCTTGCGCTTAGTAAGTGGTACTAATAAATGAAATACTGGATCGCCAATCGCTCGGTTGTACTAGTGCCCCACTTTTAACGTCCGTGCCGCCACGCCCCTGGCCCTGAAGCACAAACTTGAGTGACTCGACTCGATGTCCCTGGCAAGGCGCAAGGCACTTAACAACTTTTACTCCCGACGCCCCAAGTCTCTGGATGAATCTCACCTTCGCAAACTGAGCTAACAGGCTCGGTTTGTCAAGAAGCCCCGCCCTATGACACGAATTTTTATCCCAGATTCCTACACACTCTGGCCAGATGATCAAAGCCTCGGCCCGGCGTCTCCGCCTTACTCCCCCCAGACAATTGGTTCAGAACGCATCCTCGAAGCGTCGTCTCCTCTGGGATCTGGTACTATGAACGATGTTGATCCACTATGGTCCCCAAGTGCATGTTTCCTATACCGGAGTACTCTCGTCGATATCAGCCTAGGAAGACGCGTGTGGGGTCTACGGCAGCCCGTTTACGGTTTCAATGGTCTTGTGGAGGGTGTCATCAAGCTTAGTGAAAAGTGCACGCATGTTGTCCGTCTGGAAGTTTCAGTTGAGAGAGCCTTGTTCATTTGTCAATGCCGGGTGCGGCTGACCAATGTGTTACGTTCTGTTTTGCAGCTCCTAGGGAGAATCAAGGTGACTGTCTCAAACAGAGGAATGCTTTCTGAAGCCATCAATCACGATTTAGTCTCATCTCCTGTTGTCCTCTCTTGTCCTCCAAACGGTGTATTTACTCCTACTGAGGAGTCTTTCCCGTTCTCCATCCCGTTTCCGTCGTTTGTGAATGGTGGCACAATCCCACTTCCCCCCTCCTATGGCACCTGGTTACCTACGTTTTCAGCTGAAGTAGAGTATTGTGTTCGAGTCGACGTATCTCGAAAGGGATTTCGCAGACATGAGCTGTAAGTTTTTCCCGGGTCACTCATCCCTCTTTGACTCAGCCCCTTTCAGGAGGGTGATCCCTATTATGTATCTACCCAAAACATGGCCTTCCCATCCGATCCCCGAGAAAGAGTTAGTTTTCAGCTTACATCCAGCTCTGACCGTGTACAAAACCGTCACGTTAACCCCTGTATGGCCTGACGACGCATGTCCTGAGGCTAGAGCAAGAGCTACAATACCGACAGTTCAGGCGAGTTACCCTCATGCGCGCATTCTTCTACGTCTACCCCCGTGCTTACTTAACTGTAGTTATCCTTCCCATCATCTGGCATCACGTTCTCTTCTGGACATCCCGTTCCGCTGAGGCTTACTGTCCAGAGTAGGGGCGCCCCGGCTCTAGCGAGCCTCCTCATTCAGGGTGTGGAAGCCCAATTGGCGAAGCATTTGGTGGCATTGGCGAAAGACGGTCAGGTCGTCGGGGGGCGAGATATCATCCTTAGCAAAGCCAACTTCATCCATATCGACACCTCCCAAGAAGGATTGGCCGTGTCATGTTTCGAGCTCACTCTTGGTGAGCCAGGGACAGAACAGTCATGGAGAATTGCTGACACTTTAGAAATGCACGTGAGTTTTGCTAAGTTGTTGTTCCGTGTCTTCCCAACGACTGAAGCCTGGCTGGTCAGTATCTGATTCGAGTGTCGGTTCGCCGTCCAGACGGTGCAGCGAAATTTGTACCAACGTATCAGCACGTCTCACGGATCGGTGTGGCGAGTGAAGCGTGGGGCACTCGTGAACATGAGCTACTGCGGTTTGGAGGATTCTCGGCTCCTGCGATTGGAATGAGCGATCCACGGTTAGAGCTACGGCCAGCTTCGAGTATGCCTTGGTAAATTATGATATATACGACTTGTATGTAGGCTGTTTTGTATGTGTCTCTATCAGGCAATCTTACCATTTGGGTTGGGCTTCGTGTCGCCCGCGTTCGTGCAGCCGAACAAAGCTTCTCCACTGACTTGTGTTCCAGCCTACATTTCGGACCCTGACACCCATCATGTTCGCTGCCGCCACCTCTTTCTTCTCAAGATCGAATATCTCTCAGAATTATACTGTCGGAGGTCCTTCCGCTGCTAGTCGCACAGCTACCCCAGCACCGGCGTCAGGAACTGGGTCCTCGTCTTCTACCCTTCCTGCCCCTGCTCATGTCCCTCCATTTCAAGTCGGCCTATGGCGCGTGCAATCGGCGACTCACAAAGTCACGGGCAAACGCGTCTCGGTGTGGACTTTTGACAAGAGGAGTGCGGAAATAGACCGCCTCTCGCCGATGGCAAAGGAGAAATCAATGGACGTACTCAAAACAGAGGTGGATGGAATGCTAAGCGGAGCACCGACGATGATGCTGATGACCGTAACAACGTAGGCTACATCGTTGAGCAAGCTGAGGCACCCTTGTATTCTCGGTACGCTCAAGCTTTTTTACCCTCGTGTCCATCGTATTTATCTGATGACCGACCGGGAAGAGATGGTCGAGCCCCTAGAAGAGACTCGCAGTGAGCTCGTATTTGCGACCGAACCTCTACTATCCTCCCTCTATCTCGCCATCCCGGGCTCTCCTTACGCTTCTTCGCTGGTTGATCTGGATGAAGTCGAGGCGAGTCGTATAGAGCCCCCAGAGTGTAGGGATCCGTCTACTAATGAGGACAACTACAGATCCAAAAGGGCATGCTACAACTCTGCAAGGGCCTATCGTTTCTCCATACGTCTGCGCGCGTCATCCACTCCAATATCAATCCAGAAAGCATTCTGATCAACAACGCCGTACGTAGAGTCGTGGAGCCTCAATGGGCACGTCTCAAGTTACCTATAGGGCGACTGGAAATTAGGTGGCCTGGGCCTCACCATTCTCCTCAAACGTCCCGATGGCTCCTCGGCCGAGTGGGAGTTTCCTTCTTATGATAACAGGATGCCCTCCTACGCCCAACGGTCTTTCGATTACATTGGTATGAACAAGATGCCCCGCCCCGTAGAGCAGAACCACATCGCACTAACGTCACCGCCGCAGCTCCGGAGTATGCCCTCGACGAAGTCTTGAACACGGCTTCGGACATGTACTCGTTGGGTTGCCTGATACACGCAGTGCATCTCAAGGGCGAGCCGCCGTTCAAGAACTTCGGAAATTTGGGGAGCGTACGGGAATGCGCCGGGCGGCCGCTTTCCGGAATTGCACGCTTAGACAGAGATCTCCAAGGCAAGTCTCACTTTTGTAACTTGTCTGTTTGCGTTGCTGAGTAGAGTTCCCTGTTGCAGCAATGCTCGCTTCTCTGATTACTCGACATGCACAAAACAGGCCGACACCTAGCTCTCTTCCTTCTCATCCCTTCTTCTCGTCTTTGCCAATCTCGACACTCAACTTTTTGGATCGATCTAACTTTGCTGCAAAGTCAAGAGAGGAGAAGATATCATTCATGAAAGGACTAACCAGTGTCCTTGATCGCTTCTCAGAAGGACTCCGCGTGCGGAAGATCCTTCCCACCCTGCTCGAAGAGGTACGAATCAGGATTTTGGAGTGAAATCTGACTTCACCGCTTCCCCTTTCTCAGATGAAAGACCCTCATCTTTTGCCCTACATCCTGCCGAATGTGTTCGCCATTTCGACCATCGTCTCTCCCCAGCAATTTGCTTCCTTGGTGCTGCCCAGCCTCAAACCCCTGTTCACTATCAAGGAACCACCACAAAACATGCTCACGCTCCTGGATAATTTGAACACCCTCCAGGAAAAAACAGAGAAGGCCGTGTTTCGGGAACGTGCGTCTGATTTCCGTTCTTCGTGTTATCCATGTCTCAATAACCTCTTCAGATGTCCTCCCTCTTGTATACAATGCTCTCGAATCTGAACATGCCGCTGTACGTTACTTGACCAGCCTTCTTGAACCTATACTTAGTTATTCCAAGGTTCAAGAACGTGCTCTTGGGGTTGTACCAGGTCTATGCGAGAGCATTGATTATGCCGAGGTCCAAGGCGTCCTCTTCCCAAGGGTTGCGGTAGGGTTTTCCAAACTGTCCCACAACTATCTCACTGACGACAATGATAGCTCGTTTTTACCAAAACGCGCATCCTGTCCGTGAAAGTGGCTACTCTTGTTACGTTCCTAAGCATGATCAAAACACTCGACCAGGTAATGCGCATGTTTTTTTCCGCATTCGCGTCCAGGATCATGGCTTACCAAGGCCCAGACGAGTCTAACGCAAAAACTTGTTCCCCTCCTTTCAAAAATCCGCACAAAGGAGCCGGCAGTGACAGTACGCTTTGAATGGCTTTCTCTCCGCTCAACAGATGCCTATGTAGAATCTTACAGATGGCGACGCTATCCGTGCAAGAGGCTATGGGTCTAAAGGTCGATAGGGAAGCCGTGGCTACCCTTGTTCTTCCACAGCTCTGGGCTATGTCCATTGGCCCTCGTACTGTACCTTCATCTAGCGTCTCCGCTTTTATTCTAAATCTTTCTCTGCAGTGCTAAATGTAGAACAGTTTCAGCGTTTCATGGCTGTCATCAAGAAGCTTGGGGATCGCGTCGAAAAGGAGCACAATCAGTTCCTCCGCGATTCGCAGCGCATAGAAGACCGTTCTGCGACTGCAGTCAACGGTACGGCGGATGGATTCACCTCCAGAGGAGGTGTAGACTTTGAGACTCTCGTCGGCGGCTCGGGTGCTGCTACCATCAAAGCTGATACCGAGTTGAATGGGAACTGGGAGGATGATATGTGGGGTAGCATCCTGTCGTCCGGCCCGGAGGTTCGGTTTCGTCCTCACGCCGAGAAGGGCCTGTTGCTGATTGCTTCTGCCCCACTTTAGAGTACATCACCGAGCCCTTCGATTGCGCAAACCGCCTTCGCCCCTCCCATTTCCGCACCATCCTCATCTACGCAAAGCCTCCCATCGTCGCCGCGCATTAGCGCATCACTCGGTGCCCTATCATCGAAGCCACCGGCGCCACGAACAAATACAGGAAGTCTTGGTTTACGGGCCGTGTCCTTCCCGCCACCACCCACCTCGACGTCCTCTCTTGTCACGAGCCCACCGGCCCAGGATGCACGACCCAATTTCCAGGGGAGCCCTCTATCGTTATCTCAAAAGTCACCTCAACCGCAGAGAACCTCCTTCCCGAAACCGAACTACAACATCTCGTTATCGGATCTCGCCACGAGTTCCGGACAACAAGCACCCCTCACGACATCGATCACGACACCTCCCATCCACTTAAATCAGCCGCTTGCGCCTACTGGAGTCGGCGTTTTTTCCGCACCAGCAGGGACCCCTGCTTTCTCCAGGCCTGCGTCTGCCCCGCGCCAGGCGATGGGCGATATTCTGACGCCTCTCAAACCCCAACACCGAGCTTCGCTGACCGGAGTCAGCACACATAAACCTGCGCCGAAGGATATTCTGAGTGACTTTGATCCTCTCGCATAGATTATAACACATTTTATATTGGTTTACATGCTACGTATTGAATATCGTGTCTGCGCTGTCTTCATCAACGGCGTGATAATGGAGTATGTGGTGTGTTGAGTGCACTGAGAACGTCACGTTCCCGCCGCACACCTTGGACGACGGCGTGGAAGCACCATCTTCACGCATCATATCTCTCGGCCACGACACCCTCGGCAACGCCTACACTTGGCGCCTCGACTACTGTCACTGTAAAGGGGTGGAGGCCCGCTTCCACACTAGGCTCGGGTTCTCCCAGAGAGATACCCAAGATGTCCCTCAGGACCACCAAGGCACCTCTCTTTGACCTGACTTCATTGCCTGCTCTACAGAGACCGCTGAAAATACCTGCCGTCATCTGTTAATGGGCCGTTTCGAAAACTGAACGGCGTGCTCACAGTTTTCGCAGCCTTCCAGACAGTCACAGGAGCTGACAGTTTCCAAGGCGCGGATAAGAAAGTCGGACGCTGTGTCAATCGTTGATACAAACTCCGCGGATCCGAATACAACCTAGGCTTTGACTTACTGTGGTCAAACGCCTTTGCAGCGACGCCGCCTATGCTTCTCCCGATAGCGTCGTGGAAGATCAGGCTGCATTCTTAGTTCAAGTAGTCTGCAATCCTTCCAGCTGAATGACCTACCGGGCAGGCCGCTTCCGAGAAGATTCTGATATCTTATTCTCTTTCTCAGGAGCCTGGCATTCCGTCCGCAGATCAGCAGCCATGGGGAACTGGTTGAGGAATGCGTGGGATGCAGAGTGGATAGCCGCAGCAGGCTTGATGGCTTCGATATCCAGAAAGTTCAAAGCTTCTCTAGAGACGTCTATCCACATTCCCGTCGTGGTGTTCTCGTAAGGAAGCATGTCAACTTCCACGGTTTCGATAATCCTTCGATCGCGCGTCCTGCATAAAACTTAGATACCCAAAATTACGTTGAACCTTCGGTCGCACCGGACTTTGTGATAGCCTGGGCAAAGTCTGTGAGTGGATCTGTTGGAGCCGATCCATAGTGATCAACATACCATACACGACCGTACGTACATCCACTCCTACGATGGTTATAGTGAAAACACTCACATTGACAGTCGAACTACGCACTGCCGTATAGAGCCCTTCGTGATGAAGCCTTAATCTCCCGTATTCGCCACGTCTGTATTGGGTCGATGTCCCTGAAAGCGCCAAGTGACGTTAAGAGCGACCATTGATGTCAGGAAGCACGCACGTGAAATCTCTGGGGGATCAGTTGTTATATGGGTGACACCCTGCCTTTGCACTATATCGTGACACTGTACGTACCTGGGGGTTGTGATCCAGTCAACATCCGTTCGCACAAGCCTTGCTTGCTTTGAGTCGTGATTGATTTCCCTGACCTACGGTTCTCGTTCAACGGGACATATTATCAGATACTAGCTAATAATGGCACCCACGATGAAGGTTTTACCCTGGTGCAGAAACTGCAACGAATGCTCGGTGAGAACGTAGCATGGTGATCGGAGTGCTCAACTCACCACAGCTCCCTCGTATAGTTCGAACAGTGCCCTTGAGAACTCCGTCTCTTCCAGAATGCGGCCTTTCACACCGAAATCCGTGCTACTGACGTCTATGACAGTATATTTCTCCTCCTCAGCACCTCTGATAGAGAGAGAACCTGCGGGATGAGGAAGGTGCTTCGGGTGTGTGTGAAACCTGAGAGGTGGTTAGATCCTCGCCGAGGTTGGATCATAGATGCGCACCATCCTTCCTTATCCCGAACGAGTTTGGTTTCGCAAAGCGTCGTAGTCAATGGACCAAACCAATACGTGTCATCGCCTGACAGTGGCATCTCAAAAGCAGCACATTGTAAGTGGGCTTCGATGACTAGCGGACTTTCTAGGTTGACAACAAGATCTGATGTAGGCCTGTCAAAGAGATCATCAGGATAATCAATGTAGTGGCTATCGATTCCACGCTGGTCGGCAACATAGATAGCCAACGAGTCTCGGGCCCTTCGCCCTGCTCTTCCGATCTGTTGGCGCTAAGGAAATGTGAGACAAGTGAAAGGACGCGGCAGAGCTACTTACGAAGCTCGCAAGCGACATGGGAAATTCGCACACTATTACAGCGTCTAGTACTCCAATATCCACGCCGAGCTCGAGTGCATTTGTAGCCACAAGACCAAGGAGTCTCCCAGAGAAAGCTTCTTGCTCTATTTTGCGCCGCTCAGATGGTTGATAACCTGAGAAGGCTCAGACAACCGGGACACCGCAAAGTAGGAGTCTCTCGTACCACCACGGTATGGCATAACTTTTTCGAGGATGTCATATCGTTGCTCCATGGCCAGTATGGCTCTGACAGTCTTCATTGCCTACATGTTCCAACTAGTAGTTAGAAAGACTAGGCGTAAGAATGAAGTTAGCATGTCTGACGAGTTCGCACGATTTTCTGGTCTATAAAAGAGGTCAGCCCGCAGCGAGAAGATATTAGCAGGAAATCACCTTGCAGAACAGGATGACACGGACACCCTTCTTCATGAGATATGACATGATTTGAGTAGCCTCAAATATTGGAGATCGGTTTGATCCATCTGGGCAACGCCATAACAAGAATTCTTTTCTTCCTGAGGGCGCACCATCTTGGGTAATTGCTTCAACGTCCTAGATAAAATGTTGAGAGGCTGTACAGAACTACATTAGCGGTGTTCGGCTGTACCTCCAACCCAAATATGGTCTTCATGTGTTCCTTGGGTCTTGAGATAGTTGCACTGCATGAAACAAATTGGAGGCGGCGGTCTTTGAACCGTGGGTCAGAACAGCGTTCGATGACGAAATCTACATCCACTGACTGCCCACGGCGGCACATATCCTTCTCAGCCGCCTTATCACTAATGCAACGTGGCTGTAGAACGTCTGAGGGAAACGGAGTGAAGGGTAGTCTGAATGGGGCACACCTGCCGAGCATGTCATGATAATAATGCAACTCATCAACTGCAACAAGCTTGAGATTCTTTAGAAACCTTGAATTACGGGGTCAGCTATATAATTTCTTGGCGAGATAAGGAATTGACCTGCGCCATCGCTCTTCATGAGGCAGGATAGAGGCATGGATGGTGTCCTAGGAGGGGAACTGAGAATATGCATACCCCAAAATCAAGAGAACAAACGATGTTTGTAAACAGAACAGATGCCGTATCACGAATTGCTTAGACCAACGGTGAGTGAAAAACTCATTTCTTCACTAGCCCTGGGGATGCTCACTCGGTCGCGCTTCCTGGGAGGTATCGCCGTCGTACGTCGAAACCTAGTCCATCTTTGAGAGATGCAACCGAAAGTGTAGTGAGGCCACCAACAAAAGTATGCTCTAAGCCAGGACAGCAACTTAGCAACTGTTCAAATGCTGCCTTTTGGTCCTGAGCCAAGGCCTAAAAAACGGATTGGATCATGACACAAAATCGTGGACGACTTGAGACTAACTTTGGTTGGATAAATGAAAAGCGCCTTTGTTCCCTTGTCGTGTTCAAGCATCCGCAATAGCGGAACCTTTTATGAAAGAGGGGTCGTGGTTAGCACGTGCGTAGAGGGTACATGATGGACATTAAACCTGGTAGATAACGGATTTGCCGGAAGCAGTACTCGTGGAAACAATGACACTCTTCCCTTGGGACAGAGCGGCTATCGCATTTGCTTGATGAGTATATAGTGTTGTTATTTTCCGGGCATCCCGCAATGCCTTTGAGATGGTATCAGAAAGAGGCGGATCAGGTGTTCCTACGTCCACTAAGACAGTATTATTAAAGCGTGGTTTGACTTCACCTACCAATAGATCCAGATTTCTCATCAAAGGTCCTTCGATATTTGATCTGGCCCAGGTACCACGTCTGCTCATGAATTTCTTTAACAACCTGATCAATGGGTTGCCGAGTTTCGGGGTCAGGTATGCACGAAGACCCCGTGCCGTGGCGAAGAGACGTATTGAGAGGTATATGCTCTCGAGCTGAAGCCACAAGCAGAGCGACAGGGTCCCCGGCATCGGAGAAGGCCTCTAACAACCTAATGAAGGTGTGACAGTCCCCGTGGTAAAAATAGATAGATATCATACTCATTAATGGCTCGAGAGAAAAGCGCATTCCGCTTCTCAATGAGCTGCCTTACAGAAGCAGGATCGAGAGTTTCCAGAGTGAGAGGCGCGCTAAGACAGCAATAGCGTCAATCAGAATATGGATATGGTACTCAGGGGTACTTGCGAGATGGCAGGCGATCTTTTTTTCCGGACCATGCTCTCATCCATGTCGAGGATGAGTACGTGCTCGTTCTCATCGTATTGGGCTGACTGGGTGGCGCATACATAGTCGGAGTATATATCATTACGAAGCTCTGGCTGCTGGGTCGGGCCATTGGCTTTCAGATGATTAGCAGGGATATAGGCGAAAGTCAGGAGTTCAGGCAAAAGGGTCCTGAGAAAGGAAGCGGTCATGAGCACGAGTTGAACATGGCACGGCTACGTAGATGATACTTTATTTCTGCAACTTTCTCCAGTTCAAGTGGCCTGAAAGTGGAAGCGGCGTGAGACACATGCACAGGTTATGATAGGGATGATACCAGCCGTTTGAGGAGGCCCTCGATTGAAGCACGGAGAGAGTCGAAGGAGGTAGCGAACTGTCTTCTTGAAGTACAAAAGGCTAACACCGTGTTCAATGCCTGCAATGTGGGGTTTATCCTAGTTCCAGGGCATCAGAAGACGCACAGACCTTGAATATCTGGCCACGGAACAGAGAATCAGACGACCACATTATTACTAGCACTAAGTCGGTACACACCTTGAATAACTGACAGAAGTTTCTAGAGTCAAGTTCAGTTTGGGTTCCTGGAGGCTCACCTCTTTGAAATAGTCAGGCCATTGGGGCTCAGCTTTCGCTGTCTCTCCTGTTTCTGGTGGGCTCTTGCTCTTCTTTGCTTTCTTTCCTTGGACTGACACTTTGACGTCTGAGGCCTCAATGCCTTTGCGCTTTTGGGGGAGCGAATGGCTTGGCCCAGGAACCCCTTGCATTAGGAAACGATACTCAACAGCTCAACAGCTGGGTTTATGGTGTCTCTACAGTGGCAAGTCCCACCGAAGCCCCTCCTACCTGGGCCGGTCCAACGCGTCGCTGCCGTCGCGTCATCTTTTGTATCACGTGAAAAATGTCATGCGTCTATCACATAACAATATCGCGGCGCGCCAGCACACTGCGACTAACGACAACATTCGGCCACTTGGCCCCGGTAGAGGTGCGTAGTGACAATCAGTAGTTTAACTTTGGTTCTGATCATCATTCTCAGTCGCTCGTAATGCATCCTACTCTCATCCGCCTCGTTCGTGTATTGCCTCGTTCTGCCATTGCTCTCCCCGCGCACGGCCACCCTCCGCCGAGGATCTACGAGGAACTGCCCAAAGACTCCCGAAAATCGCCGTCCTTACTTGAAATTCTGTTGAAAGAGAAGGAGGCCGCTGGTCCCAACTACCCACCCAATATCCGCATAGAGCCCGTAGTATCAAGAAAAACATTTGCGGGTGTAAAACGTGATTTAGTGGCCCCCATGAAGGCTATCTTGAGAGAGCGATGACAGAAATTTACGTCGGCCCAGGAGGTTGTAGCATGTGACGGCAAATACTTTTACGCTCCCCTACATTCTCCCTTGCATGGCGTGGTCGCATCGGCTACGTTTGCA
>QLOS01000651.1:0-17485 GCA_003313725.1 Russula sp. MG48 | reverse complement strand
CATAGATATCAGCACGGGGGAATCCATGTGTAAATGGCTGAAAAAAAAATTTGTCAAGACAACGAAGACGGTGAATAGTGAGGATAATGTACCACAATGTCTGCACGGACTCCAAAATTGGTCCACAGTATGCCAGGATCCCAATTGTTAATAAGATAATCAGTAGTTTCTTTTGTTCGCCGATGCGCACCAGGTGCGTCCAGGTTCTCAGGCGGTGCATCACATCTGTGAATTGATAAGAATTAGTGCATATGTGTTACGACTCCACGGGTTGTTCGTGGGCAATAGCGTAAGCTGGGCTACCACAGCACGAGGCAAAGGCAAGCCAAGTGATCCTGTATACACAAGGGCAAGCGTATGTCTTTGAGGCATGTGCGAGGGCAAGCACGTGGTCGTCTGAGCTAAGCTGATCGCGTGAGACGTCACGTGATCGTGAGACTAGAGGTAAGACACGTGATGTGGCTTGGTCACGTGAATGGCAGGGCAAGCGTCAGACAGAGGGACTACTGATATGGCTCCCTAAGTGGACACAAGATCTAGTAGAGTCTTTGCAGCAGACTCTAAGCGGCGTGGAGAGGGAAGCGGGAGTGACCCAAGAGGCTTGACTACTCAAGGGGATCTGGCAGACTAGGCAGGAAGTGGCAAGACTATCTTATTGTGGATATAAGACTAAGTCTGAGATGGGGCGTCTCCATCTCAGCAGGCTACCTTATATACATGAGGGCTCATCTATATATGGTAAGGATCTCTCAGGTGGCGCAGACTGGCACTGGTTCTAAGTATAGTAGCTCCACAGAATGGAGCGCGAGGCTGTATCATACTGCTCCACATAGGGTGGAGCACGAGTCTAGGCAGGCGGGGCAAGGCAGAGCGAAGTGGCAAAGGTGAGTCGTATGCTAAGAATAGAAGTGGCAACAAGGGGGAATCCCTAGGGGAATCCCCGGCACTAGGCGAAGGCGGTCTAGAACGGTCTAGGCTGTGGAGTCATACTCCATCAGCCACTATTGAGTCACTATCGAGTCAGTGTGAGTCATAAGGCATCTATGGAGATCTCCAGCAGAGATCTCCATCACGGCAAAGTCCGGTATCCTCTTGGCAGAATGCTCTACACCAAGGGCTTGCACTTGAATCTTGGGGTGACGGGCCAGCGGCCCGGGCGGTACGGCGGTCCAGATGGCACTGCGGACCAGTCTGGCTTTTGGCTACGGACGGTGAGGGATGGCATAACAATATGGTGTTGTAACATATAAACCTACTTTGGACACCATCCCTGAACTATGGCAGCTAGCCAGACTTGTTCAGGGTAATCTGCTATGTATGGCCCAATACCATACAGTGCACGACGAAAGTGTCCATCTGGACACTTGACAACTTCTGGTGTCGACATGCCATCTTTCAAAGGCCTATAGACACAAGCGAGACAGGCATGGTACATTTGGCGGCAGAATTTCTGGAATTTGGCGGTTCCCCTATGCTTTTTGGATGCTGTTAAATATAAGTCAGTAAGGATACCAGTCAGTAGACGACAAAAAAAAATAAACTTACTTTTGGGAATCAGAAGGAATGCAACAGGAAGTAGACCATTTCCATGAGCACGCCGTGCAATATTTGTGATGTTGCCAGGGGACGCATAGACAGGGTGGAACTCTTGGTGCCCCATCACTACGGAGACGGTGGTCTTGTCGCTACCAGCAACAATGGGGACAAACATGGCACCATGGTTTGAAACATCTTTGGCGGCGTTGTCCTATGCGTTGAAATACAGTGAGCTTGGTTTAAGGCTAGTAAAAGGTTTTACGTACAGCTTGTGACCAGGCCCAATCAGCCAACATTAGATTTGACCAAACGCGTTTGCCCGCAGGGTCAAACTGGCGATATGGACTGAGATTTATCTTGTCATGGAATTGTGGCGTAGCCAGTTGGTGGTGTAGTACTTGATGCAAATCACAAGTACAAAGCTGGTAAGTCTCTGTCATCCACTTTGGAGGCGTACCAGGTGGGAGTGGGCCCTGATACCGAACCTGGTGTGACTTCCAGGGAGCATCACCCTGCTGGATTGAGTCAATAGTCTCGTAAAGCGCCTTGGCATCCTTCCAGGGTACATCTCCCCCAAATTCCATTACATTTGCGGCCCACATATCGAGAGCTTTGTTTATGTTAGCAGCCAAACTCTGTATCTCAACAAAGTGGTAGTGGGCGAAGTCGTATTCGGCTCTAGATTCAAATGGAGCCCAAGAATTTGCAGGAGGGTTCTCATTGGCTAGAGGTGGAGTATGGGGAGGTAGGTAGTTCCCGTCCTGGTCACAAGGAGTAGCTTTGACAAGGGTATATCAGCAGCATGTATGCATCATGAATCACAAGTTACAATACCATTTAACAGTGGGTGGGAGTGCAAGGTAAAGGAATTTGCGGGACCATCTGGTGCAGGCGTGAATTCACGGTGTACTATTTGTCGATGTCGTGTGAGTCCACCACCACTTTTGCACACCAGAAAGCAAACAGGGCAGGTATAGGAAGGTCGCGTCTGAGCACCAAATGGATTGTCCATGATTAAGTACAGAGAACATAGATATGAAATGCCAGCACTGAAGAATTGGACTTGTGAGTTTCACGAAGAGCAAAACATTTGCAAATAATTATGCACTCACAGAAAAGTACTCCAAATTCCACACATCGAACCACGTCACCAGCCCATATTTCCTAACTCTGAACCAACTCTACACCGACACTCATTCACCCACAACTTGTCATTTAAACCACACATTCTTTTCATTCCTACCTATACCCAAACCCATCGCACGACAACTTTCAATCTGACAACTATCCTCCACATTAGTCACACAATGAGTGGAGCCAACCGACCCCTCACCCATTCGTATGCAGTTGCAGATCTTGCCGCAGAGGCACCTCCTACTGGTGCGGAACCTCCCCCTCGCCAACTACCAAAAAAGCGAGGCCAGCTCCCCAAAGCAGCAGCAGCTGCTGCCACATCATCTGCTGATGCTCCAAAGGCTAAGTGTTACGCTTCGCTACACTCTGTATGCCTTATTTTCTTTTCATTTTTACTACCTACTGCCCTCTGCGCTTCGCCTACAGACTGCCGGGCCCCTACGGTCCGTGACTCTGCCTGTGTCCCCTTGTCTCGCCTTGTACGCTTACCACCCGGTCTGACGGACCGCCGGGACCGACGCGCATTCACTAGTGCTACATCTGCACGCCTCTGCGCATGTACTGCGTCGGCACCTATGACTCATACTATACGATGACTCCTACCGACTGTATGTGACTCTGTACTAGTAGCGGTGTCCTAGGGACACCATGACTCGTCCTGACTCCCTATGAGTCACCCATGTATGTACTTATATCGCTTGGTACGCCTAGGACAGACCCTAAGTCTGTTCTCTTGTAATCTCAGCTTGTGCACGGTTCTCTTCTCCTTCTTGTGAACCACTACTCCTCTGGTCAATTGCCAGACTTCACGCGTCCCCTTGCGGAGCCTTAGTGTATGCTCAAAGGCAAGGGAAAGCTCTCTATCAGACGTCACAAGAGTACGCCTGCGCGTGAGAGGTATACAGACCTCTTACCCTCCAGACCTCAGTCTCCAGCGTCGCCTACGCCCCCTCCATCGCCGGTGGAGGTACGCTCACTCGGTGGGCGTGACACTAAGCGTGGACAACCTGCCAGCAATAGCACAGCTAGTCATTATACAGATCAACCACCAGCAAAGAAGGTAAAGACCGTCAATGCTGGTGTTGACGCAGTGCAGCCACAGCAGCATAAGTGGGCACCTCCGAAGGTTACACTGTCATGGATGCGGTGCTTAGTGCCCATTCGGGCATCTCGGGGATGATCCTGGGTTCGATGCGCTCAGAGGACACTTTCTATTTCTTCGATAGATTACTTACGTAATATGGGAATTGCACGGCACGCTCATGCTTAGCAAAGCAGGGGTAGCATGTGATGAGTTGAAAGCAGGTGATCTGGTATCACGTGTGCCTCGTCACGTGTCCTGGGCTCAGCTAAGAAGTCACGTGACCGGACTACTAGTACTATACATCACGTGACCTTCTATACTTAAAATAGTCTAGACCCCACGTGACTCATCACGTGAGTCACGCGTGGCTCTCGCGCTCTAAGCCCGGATACGCTCTATCTCCAAGGCCCTTCCGGCCCCTACGTTATTCATAGTACGCTGCACATTTGCTATTGGGTAGGAACCCTCTAGAAGGTTCCCCGGCTCGGATCTCAAGTGGATACCTGTGCACAGACCAGGCGCACAGGCCTTAGAACCGCTACATACGCAAATAGTCCAGTAGATATATAAACCTCCTTGTATCTCGCCTCTGTGCTCCCCAAGCTTGTCCTCTTGGGTCACAGGCGAGTATCCCCCTTCTGTACTATCTCTTACCTATGCTTACAATCCATCCTTGGGTCACAGTCTACTTCTTTGCGTGAACACCCGCTCCTGCACGTGCGCAATCACGTGCCCGCTGGAGTTACTTATCCGTATCATTGTAGACCTTGCGCGTGACTAGTCTCCGCGCCGTGCATGTGACGCTTCAACGGCAGCCTCTATCTTATCTTATCTTCAGCTTCGCTTACGTCGCGCATCCACTCGCGCGGTTGCGGTCATCCGCAACATACACCTCAATCTCCTCTGCCAGCACAAAAGCGTGCTCTCCATCCTGGTGCAGTGGACATGCCACACCCAAGGCGCACATCCGTGCAGGTTGCTGCGGATAATAAACAGAAGGAGGATCTCAAATGCAATGCCGAGAACCTTGCACAGAAAAAGGTTGAGATGCTAGCAGAGATGGAGATCCAGCAAGAGATAGATGACGAGGAAGAACAGGAGAGGATTATCAAGAAGCTCACCGATGTCGAGGGTCTTGAGAACGCCGGTACACAGTCTGAGTCTGCAGCTTCTGCTGACGATGATGCTGAGTATGGTGATGACACTGAGCCTGCCAGTGGTGGCGAGGTAGACTACTACAGCGTCACCAGCAAGTCAGATGAGGACATAGCACCCACTTGAAAGGTCCCTGCAAAGACCACAGTAAGTTGACTTCCTATAACGCTATAACCATTATCATGAGTGCTGATGAGAATATGCAGAGAAAGAGGAAGGCTAGAAAAGGAGAGACACAAGCAGCGGTCAATGCTGCAAAGAATGCGATCAGGGCCAAAAAAATGAAGGCGGCGTCTGTGGACTTCGCAAAAACAAGGTACTATCTGTCAGCATCAACAACCCCATCACGCGTGAGTGACACATGTGACCAGGGCTAAGAAAGTGAAGGCGCCATTTCCATCTGGCCTTGCACCCAACTGGCAGCAAAAGGCAGCATCTCACAAATCAACCAAAGCTGTCACAGTACCAGTTGATTCTGATTCTGAGTCTGATGAGCAGAGCTTAGGTGGCCTTGATGACGAAGATGCCTCTGCAGTCCAACCGGATTTCGGACTCCCAACCAAAACACAGAACAAAAACTGCAAAAATGATGTGCGATTTTTGCCATTCCCCTTGCATATGTGATGCTAATAACCAATGCCAGTTTGTGATTGTCATTACTGATGATGATAGCGGCTGTAATGAGAACACATCTAAGCTGAAACCTGCTTGTCACACAACCTCTACTGCTGGCACTGCGGCCACTTCAAGGCCTAGGGCTAGGCCTGTTCATCGCACAACCTCTGCAACCTCTACTAGCTCCACAGCTGCGTGTTCGAAGGGGAATGCTATTGCAAAACCCTCAAAAGTTAAGTCCAAGGTCCCCGTTTCCGGAGCTTATATCGAAGCTGTTCATCGCATGACAATATCTGAAATCGACGGCCTGCCTGATTTTGCCACGGCCCGTTGGGCCACAGCCTTCCTCCCCACGCTCTACAGCTGTCTTGCATCTGCTTCAAACCCTTGGGAGCTCCACCAACAGGGTTCAAACATGGTGAACACCATTCAAGAAATTGTCGACTTTGTTTACCCAAAATCGGGATACAAGGTTAAACTAGGCGACAGGATATTCACAATGGTTCGAATGTTTCACTATGAGCTTCGAACAGTTTGCTCACCTTTATCAGGCAAGGGACCGTCTATATGAGAAGCGCACGTATTTCGGATGAGAAGCTATCAGGATTGTAAGCACCTTTTTTAAAGATATGTACCCTGGCAAGCCAAGGGCCATTGCGAAATACGCTCGATGGGCTATCTGAAGCGATGGGCCCAGGGTATGGGGAATACCCACACCAATTGATTGTATAGTTCCCAAAGACCATCCTGATTACATCGTATGTGATAACGTGTCATTCTGATCCCGTGTCTGCTCACGACGCCTCGCGTTTTACTCACATTTAGCCACCCAATGATCTCTTTGAATCAAGGTTTGTCGTCGAATTAGTCTCACCATTCCTCAAGTCGTGTGAGGGTTCTTCCCACAACTATGGTCGCCCCACAGGTGCTTTTGCCATGGCGGCTGCAGGTGTAAGCTGGTTGCATTGGTCAGCACCTCTGCCACTTACTCAGTAACGCCTATTATAGATTGAACATGCCTTCATGATGTATGAGTCTGGCGAGCGTACTGATGTTGGCCAATTTTCTCGGGAGAGAGTTGGTCAAATCATTGACGACTACATGGCTAATGCCGTGAGGCTTAGCAACCGACGATGGGAGAAGCTCATGGATGTGTGTGGCGCTGAGAGCAAGAGGAACCAAGATACCTGCCCAACTCCGAGTGACTTATCTATGCAAAGCAAGTGCCGCATTCTTTACGTTCCTAGCAGCCCCATGAAGGATGACTGAATACCTGGATATGAGGTTTGTTTTTATTGCTTTAATTTGCAGGGTTTTCGCTCTGACCTGTTTCCATGTATGCAGAATCATTTCATTTTGATACCCAACAACTTAATCATCGATTTCTTTTGTTACCTTCCTTCACCTTTACCTCACCCTTCAGTTTACACCCAATCTAATACTCTCAGAAGCTAATACCTCCTCCGTACTTTTTGCACATGAGGACCTCCATTTTTTTGATACCACAGAATTAGGGTGTGACACCGGTCACACTGCGGGTGACTTCGGCATGTACCGCACCCATTACTATCGTTTTACGTAGTACCAATGAACATTTCCTTGGTCGAAAAAAATTATGGCGTGCTTTTGGAATTTGAAACTTGGATATATCGACACTAGGGGCGAAGACCACAAGGGCTTTATTGCCTTCCTATCCCAAAGAAGAGGTTTGAGTGCGCTTGGGCCCAGTGATGCAAGCGTGGGCGTGAAGGGAAATACGCCGAGCCGAGAACAAGGTGAAACTGAATTTCATCCTATCACAACTCTGCTCACTTTTACTCAAGTTTCCAAGGTTTTTTTTCTTGGTGACGGCAGGCAAGCCGAGCCTGTCGGAGAAGGAGTGACGGACGAAGAGATTGTAGTTCGTGCGCTGTCTGAGGAATCACCGCAATTAGGGTCACCACGACAGCCGACAGTACACCCGAGCCGCAGTCACTCGAAGAGCATGTAGAGGTTGATGAACCCATGCCCGAGATGGAGGATCAAGGATCGAAGGGAACAGCATTGATGACAGGGATCTTAGCGTGGTCAAGATTGTCAATGACGACCCCTGGGCTGCTGCAATGCAGAAGCAGATGCGTCCCTGTCCTCCACACTTGCGTCTTCATTCTCATCTCGTGATTAGGACCTTGTCATGAAAGCCGCTCGCAAGCCACATCCTTCATGTTCCGAGGAATCACTTATCCACAAGGCTCAGCGTGCAGACCTTGCCAGCGCAGGAGTTTTCCATCCCCCACTCGCTTGGCCCGTTGTTCATTTGGAGTAGTTGTCAATGGGCACGTTGTCATGACTGTTAGTCCATCGGTGACACTTCCAGAACTACTACATGAGGCTGAGTCCGAACTTGACGTTTCCCGAGCGTGCACAGCATGCTTTCAGAACCCCTTCCCTGGCCCTCATGTCTTTTTGTCATCCTGAAATTCCATTGGTAATTGACATGGATGGGCCCTATGAATGGTCATGTAGTGAGTGGAAACTGCTCGATGTGTGCTTTACTGACACAAGATTCGAAGTTAGCACGCGATGAGGCAGTGAGGGCAGCTAATCAACATGGATAGGATGAATGGTCACGCAGTGAGTGGAAACTGCTCGGAGCGTGCTTTTACTGACACAAGACTCGAAGATGGGGCACTGAGGGCAGTCCATCGTTGACACTTCCAGAACTACTACACGAGGCCGAGTCCAAACTTGATTCGCCAACATTTCCCAAGTATGCACAACATGCTTTTAGAATGCCTTCCACCCATGTCTTATTGTCGTCTTGAAGCTCCATTGGGGATCAACACAGATGGGCCCCACGAATAGTCACGCGGTGAGTGGAAGCTGCTCGATGCGTGCTTTACTGACACAAGATTCAAAGTTGGCAGTGAGGGCAGGTAATCAACACAGATGGGATGATTGGTCACGCAGTGAGTGGAAATTGCTCGGAGCGTGCTTTACTGACACAAGATGGGGCACTGAGGGCAGTCCGTCAATGACACTTCCAGAACTACTACATGAGGCTGAGTCCGAACTTGATTCGCTGACATTTCTCGAGCATGCACAGCATGCTTTTAGAATGCCTTCCACCTGTGCCTTTTCGTCGTCCTGAGGCTCCATTGGAAATCGACACGGATAGGCCTCCATGAATGGTCATGCAGTGAGTGGAAGCTGCTCGATGCGTGCTTTACTGATGCAAGACTCGAAGTTGGCACGCGATAGGGCAGTGAGGGGACGCTGGGTGATGTGGATGCGGTTGAGCTCGAGGACGTTGTGAAGCGATTCGTGGATATCTTCATGGCGAAACGGCAGTCAGTGGCCTCGGCCCAGCATTTGAACGGTAGGTGTGGTGTGAATTTGTGTCTGTTTTGCCCATCTCAACGACCCATGGTGCAGGGAGGATCTTCTGAAACCTGCAAAGGCCCAGCAAAGGAAACAGCGCGCTGGGGAGGGTGCACCATCTACACCAAACCTGCGAGCCTCGTCAGTCACCCCATCGACACCTACTGTCCCCAACTTCACTCCGGTACATCCTGCGCAACTGCACGACATATACTAACCACGACCTCCAGTAATGATGACAAACATAAGGAAATGAGGGACGCACGGATAGAAGCTTGGGAGGTAATACCACTCAAGCTTCCGGTGTGTTTTCTTTTTTTCTTTTTCTTATTTTCACTAATATTCTTTCTATTGATGACTGCCCTTCCTGTCCTACAAAGGAAACAGCGCGTGGGGAAGGGCACACCACCTACACCAACCTACGAGTCTTGTCAGTCACCCCATCGACGTCTACTATCCCTGACTTCACTCTGGTACATCCTGCATGACTGCACGACGTATACTAACCATGACCTCCAGTAACGGTGACAAACATAAGGAAACGAGGGACGCATGGGTAGAAGCTTGGGAGGTAATGCCTCTCAAGCTTCCGGTGTGTTTTCTTTTGTTCTTTTTCTTATTTTCACTAATATTCTTTCTACTGTACACAACAGCCCTTCCCGCAATGCCAACAGCAGCGATTCCAGCAGTGAACAGGGGGGGAATGATGACCCCTCCAGCAATGCCAGCAATGCTGAACATGAGGGGCACGACTGCCCCTTCCAGTAACTGAAGCAGCAACAGACAGGAAGGAGAATGATGACCCCTTCCAGCAACAGCGATGAGGAGAGGTATGGGGTGGTGGACCCGTGCATGGTTCACCGGCTAGTACAGTCCGTATAGCATTTTTCACGCATAGCATGCCCGTGGCTGCTGGAATGTATGGGGGGGATTTTATTTATAATACATGTATGATATAACTTTATTTTAATTATTTACATAGCAGAAAAACCTGTGGGAACACCCTGGGTTATGGAAATAGATAACCCTATTGGTTAAAAACTAATATTTAATTCATTTGTAATCAATAAGTTTTTTTAATTTTTACATTTTTTCGTCTTGTCGTCTTGTCGTCTTGTCATCTTGTCGTCTTTTCGTCTTGTTGTCTTGTTGTCTTGTTGTCTTGTCACCACTTGCAGAGCAAGGTCTGGTGCGAAAAGTGACATAGCTGGTGGTCCGGTGTCTGGTGGGTCTTTTCTGTCTGGTTTGTCTTGTACAAGACCCAAAAAGACCCAAAAAGATTTTTGTTTGAAACCTGATGACTGCAGGGTGGAGACATGGGATATCAGCAGGGGTGAAACCAAGTGAGCAAGTGAGCACAGGCACTCACTTCCTGGAGGCCAGAAAACATGAGGTGTTAGCAGGGGTGAAACCGAGTGAGTGCACGCAGGCACTCACCAACTGGAGGGTGGAGGACATGGGGTGTCAGCAGGGGTGAAACTGAGCGAGTGAGCACAGGCACTCACCAACTGGAGGGCAGAGGATGTGGGGTGTCAGCAGGGGTGAAACTGAGTGAGCGAGCACAGGCACTCACTCTCTGGAGGGTGGAGGATGCAGGGTGTCAGCAGGGGGTGAAACCAAGTGAGCAAGTGCAGGCACTCACAGTCTGGAGGGCGGAGGACGTGGGGTGTCAGCAGGGGTGAAACTGAGCAAGCGAGCACAGGCACTCACGGACTGGAGGGCGGAGGACTGTTACGCCATCCCTCGCCATCCGTAGCCAAAAGCCAGACCGGTCCGCAGTGCCATCCGGACCGCCGTGCTGCCCAGGCTGCCGGCCCATTGCCCCGAGTTCTCAGTGCAAGCCCTTGGTGTAGAGCATTCCGCCAAGAGGATACCAGACTTTGCCGTGATGGAGATCTCCGGCGGAGATCTCCATAGATGCCGATGACTCATAAATGACTCGCCAGTGGCTGATGGAGTATGACTCCACAGTCTAGACCGTTCCAGACCGCCTTCACCTAATGCCGGGGATTCCCCTAGGGATTCCCCTTATTGCCACTTCTATTCTTAGCTTATGACTCACTTTATGCCACTTCGCTCCGCCCTGCCCCGCCTGCCTAGACTCACGCTCCACCCTATGTGGAGCAGTACGATACAGCCTCACGCTCCACTCTGTGGAGCTACTATACTTAGAACCAGTGCCAGCCTGCGCTGCCTGAGAGATCCTTACCATACATAAATAGGCCCTCATGTATATAAGGTAGCCTGCTGAGATGGAGACGCCCCATCTCAGACTTAGAGTATCATATTCATACTAGTCTGCTTTCCTGCCAGTCTGTCTAGCCTGCCAGCCCCCTCTAAGTGCCAGCCTTAGGGTCTCCTCCTCCTCTTACGCCGATTAGAGTCTGCTGCAAAGACTCTACTATATCTTGTGTCCACTTAGGGAGCCACATTGGTAGTCCCTCTGTCTGACGCTTGCCCTGCCATTCACGTGACCAGTCACATCACGTGTCTTATCTCTTGTCTCACAATCATGTGACATCTCACGTGATCAGCTTAGCTTAGTCAACCATGTGCTTGCCCTTGCACGTGCTTCAAGATCACTTGGCTTGCCTTTGCCTTGTGCTGTGGTAGCCCGGTATACGCTTTCACCACGAACGACCCGTGGAGTCGTAACATAAGTCTGAGATCCCTTAAAGATCTTCAAGAGGTCCGCCACCCTTAGAAGCCTAGTCAAGTGTATGCCCCGCCACCACAATTGGAAAGAAGAGTATCCCCTGCCGCCAAACAAGAACACCTTCAAGGTGCTAGCCTCGCCATACGCCATCCCCTTCACCCCTGGTGCTGCCAAGCACGAGACCCGCCAAGATAAGCACGCCCGCTTACATCAGTACTTCTGTGCCAGCCAGTACTGTCCCTACCACCAATAACCGCCATGTCCTCATCCACCCGCACCCGTGTAAAGTCTAGACCCCAGGATCGACCCTCGCACCTAAGGTTCCCTGAAGACTACCACCTCATCCACCACCGCGGAGGACCCGACCTCCCACCTCATGTCACAGGACACGCCATCTGGCATACCGATGCCGGTGTTGGCATCACCACCATCCGAGATCCCATGAAGACCTACCAAGGTTACTGGGCAAGAGACAACACCAAGAACGAGTCATGGGCACTCAAGTTCAATGAAGAACTAAACGCCTGGTTCCCCCTCTGGATCGTTGACGGATCAACATGGACCGTCCAGAGTATGCAGATCGGCCCGAGCCGCGCTGAAGCTATGGGCCTCGGCCGATACACCGATGAAGAGCACGCAGCTATGATCGAGCTGCCGCCTTCAGAGCCACCAACCCCGATCGAACAAGAAGCCCCACGCACTAGTGAGGAAACCCCCACGCACAGCCCTGCACGCACCCTCAGGGCCCTGTCGCCGCCGCCCGCCTATCAGCAAGAGTCGCCCGCCATGCCTTTCCAAGGCACCAATACCTTGCCAACGCCCATGGGTCCTAGCCCCATCGCACCACCCCAACGCCAAGTAGCATTCGCGCAGCAAACGGAGGAATTGCCCGTCCCTGCGCTGGAGCATACCGTTGCAACGGTCCCTGCTGAGATCCCAGAGCAAACGGTAGAAGAGTCCGTCCCTGCTGAGCCATCTGCCGTCGCGCTTGGAAAGCGACCAGCCCACGCCATACACCCATGGATACCGCGCCCTACGCCACCGCCGCTGACCACCACCACACCCGCGTTACAAGCCATCCTAACGCGCACCATCGCCCCCATGCCAGCGCCACCACCGCCGCCACCTGCCATGCCAGCGCACACGCCTGCCACCTTGGGGCGCGCCCAAATACCGAGAGAAGGAAGATGCGAAGGGAATGCCCCCGACGTCTTCACAGGAGAAAGGTCCAAGGCCAGAACCTTTCTCAGACAAGCGAGGATCTTCAACATCCTCAAGCCCCTCAACAACCCCTACGAGCGCGTCGCCCACGCTCTCCTCCACATAAAGGGACCACTTGTGGACCACTGGGTCGCCAGCCACCTCCACGACATGAACCAGTCCCGCCACCCCTACGCCGATGAAGGGTACTGGAACGAGTTCGAGGCAGCGTTCACCCGCGCCTTCCAGTACACCGGTGTTACGACCCAGCGTGTCGTTCCTATTGACACGCGCAACTTGTGCTACTCGGGCTTAAACCAACGTGCACAGAGGGTCCCCCTATGTGTGGCACACACTGACAGGGGCTCAGCTAGGGTTCAGAAGTACCCTAGACGACTTATAGAGGCAAACAGGTATGCACAGCAGTGTGCAGGCAGCAGAGGCAGGCAAACAAGGACACTGGTATTCAGATCAAGTCAAGCGTGAGGTATACAGGGCGCGAGATACCTAGTCTATATACTGGCAACGGCAAGGCGGCTCGAAGTATCAATAAGCAGTGACAGAAGTGGCATGGGTAATGAATTAAGTGGCGCAGGTAATGATGTCAGCGGCGCGTGCAATGATATCAGTGGCAGCAAGTAAGAAAGTAGAAAGGCAGTCACAAGGCAGGCGTGGGACACGGCCCAGAAGCAGTAGGCGTACAGTAATAGGACCTGGAATGCTCTACAGGTCACACGGTGCAGTGCGGAACATCAGCAGGCAAGATAGAAGTGGCAAAGGGGGGCATGAGGCAGATAGCGTACAGTAGTCCAGGCACGAATATGGCACGTACAGAAATGTGGGGGCAACGGGGCGGGGATCCGGTCGGGCCGGGCACGGAGTCTGGCAAGGTGCGGTCAAGAGGGGCATAAGATATGGCGATAAATGTGGCAGGGTATAGTTCTACTGCCATATGTGTGTGCGCGGGAGATCTGAGTAAGCAAGATAAGATGGCGGAGTTGGCAGCGGTCCGGGCGGTCCGGATTACCATAAAAGGAAGGTGGAAAGCGTGAATGAAGCAGGCCAAGGCTCTAGGCTAGCCAGGCGTGCACAGGCGTGGGTCAGGCATGAATGGGCGGCGCAATAGGATGGAAAAAGGGGTGAAAAGTCATGACAACCGGAGAAGAAGCTGAGGTGCTTCAAGAGTTGGAAGCCCTCAAGATAAACCCGCGAGTGCTCGATGAGAGCCTCGCGAGGTTCGACACCCTCGCCACGCACGCCAACCTCATGCGCACCGACCACGGAACCATCGCCAGGTTCCAGAAAGCCCTCCCCTACCACATCGCCGCCGCCATCATGAAGAGAGAGACCGAGCCATCCTCCCTCGACGAATGGCAAGATGCCACACACAAAGAAGTCCAGCGCGCCGCCCTTGTCACTGCCATGTTCGGCAGCCGCCCCAGCTCGTCCCGTCACAGCGATGCGTCCGTAACGACGTTAAACTACGATGTGTCCGAGATGACGTTAAACTACAGTGCGTCCGCAATGACGAAAAACTACCCTACATCCCCTACCACCGCCGAGTCCACAATGACTCAAAACTATCCTAACCCTTACGCCCGCCCCGATAGCCCGACATCCGAGGATGCCGAGGACACCGACCCGTCGAGTCAAGAAAGCGGAGAGATCGCCGCTCTCACGTCCGAGGAGTTTACTGCGGTAAGCTCCGTAATGACTCAAGCAAAATGCCTCAGCGCCAAGGCCCTCCGCCAGCTCCAAGTGGAGCTAAGGGCAGAAGCAAAGAAGCGCCGCGCCACCAAGAAGCCCCAGGTTAAGCCGACTCCGAGGACCGCCACCGCCATCCCCCACGCCGCCCCATTCAGCTACGGAGTAGCCACTGGAATAGCCCCACAGCAGCCACAAGAAGAAGAGCCAGTAGCAGCCTGGCCGCAAGGTGGCCAATGGGAAAACCGCCAGCTCCCGCAGAATTGGGAAGTCCCCATGGACCTGGACACCGCCAGGATCCGCCAGTTGGAGCAAGGCTGATGCTTCAACTGCAATAAGAAGGGTCATCGCCGTCAAGAGTGTGAAGCCCCATGTCGCCCCCTCTCCCCCTCATCACGCCCCACCAGTCCCTCCCACATCGCCATGGGAAGAACAGTCGAAGAGCGCCAACGCGAACCCGTCTTCATTCGCACCGTCCCCCAGCGCCTGATCCCTTACCCCCGCCCCACAGATCGCCCTCAGCAAGGTGTTAAAAGGCCCACGCCCACCACATACGCCAAAGCGGCCGCTATGCCAGCGCCGTGTTCAGTCAAGAAGGCCCGCATGTCGCAAGTACACGCGATGCGCGCCCGTGTTGCCCAGGACCAGCGCCAGGTCCTCCCCAAGTCCCCCGCTGTCACCGCCGCGCAAGTCGAAGGACTCGCGCAAGAAGTCGCAAGGATGCGCCGCCAGCACATAGAGACGACCCCCTGTATGACCCTCGCACGACGCGCCGCAGCAGCCACAGCGCGCGCCCAGCAACTAGCCCATGCACGAGCGCACGAGGCTGAGCCCCTTCGCCCCCGCTCGCCGCCCTGCGTCTCCTTTGGAGGAACGCGTGCCACCACTCCCCCGCCATCATACGCCAGCCGCAAGTCCTGCCTCAAAAGGACAGCCCCCGCAGCCAGCCCGACGCAGGAGGCTCGCCCCACCTCACTGTTCACCGCTGAAGCCACAGACCACACCATAGAGCGGCTCTGTCGGGAGTACCAGCTCCCCTTCGCCACCCCCTACGAACGACAATGCCAGTGACGCATGAAAGCGTCCCCTTAGAGGAGGGAGTACTGTTACGCCATCCCTCGCCGTCCGTAGCCAAAAGCCAGACCGGTCTGCAGTGCCATCCGGACTGCCGTGCCGCCCGGGCCGCTGGCCCATTGCCCCAAGTTCTCAGTGCAAGCCCTTGGTGTAGAGCATTCCGCCAAGAGGATACCAGACTTTGCCGTGACGGAGATCTCCGGTGGAGATCTCCATAGATGCTGATGACTCATAAATGACTCGCCAGTGGCTGATGGAGTATGACTCCACAGTCTAGACCGTTCCAGACCGACTTCGCCTAATGCCGGGGATTCCCCTAGGGATTCCCCTTATTGCCACTTCTATTCTTAGCTTATGACTCACTTTATGCCACTTCGCTCCACCCTGCCCCGCCTGCCTAGACTCACGCTCCACCCTATGTGGAGCAGTACGATACAGCCTCGCGCTCCACTCTGTGGAGCTACTATACTTAGAACCAGTGCCAGCCTGCGCCGCCTGAGAGATCCTTACCATACATAGATAGGCCCTCATGTATATAAGGTAGCCTGCTGAGATGGAGACGCCCCATCTCAGACTTAGAGTATCATATCCATACTAGTTTGCTTTCCTGCCAGTCTGTCTAGCCTGCCAGCCCCCTCTAAGTGCCAGCCTTAGGGTCTCCTCCTCCTCTTACGCCGATTAGAGTCTGCTGCAAAGACTCTACTATATCTCGTGTCCACTTAGGGAGCCACATTGGTAGTCCCTCTGTCTGACGCTTGCCCTGCCATTCACGTGACCAGTCACATCACATGTCTTATCTCTTGTCTCATGATCACGTGACGTCTCACGTGATCAGCTTAGCTTAGTCAACCACGTGCTTGCCCTTGCACGTGCTTCAAGATCACTTGGCTTGCCTTTGCCTTGTGCTGTGGTAGCCCGGTATACACTTTCGCCACGAATGACCCGTGGAGTCGTAACAAGGACGCAGGGTGTCAGCAGGGGTGAAACCGAGCGAGTGGGCGCAGGCACTCACCAACTGGAGGGCGGAGGACGCAGGGTGTCAACAGGGGTGAAACTGAGCAAGCGAGCGCAGGCACTCACGGACTGGAGGGCAGAGGACGCGGGGTGTCAGCAGGGGTGAAACCGAGCGAGCGAGCGCAGGCACTCACTAACTGGAGGGCAGAGGATGCGGAGTGTCAGCAGGGGTGAAACTGAGTGAGCGAGCGCAGCCACTCACAGACTGGAGGGTGGACGATTGTTACAATCTCCCTTGCAGACTGTGGACCAGTTTCTCCTTGCTTATGCCTATATGCTTACCCCTGCTCCGTACGTGACTCGTTTCTGCTTACTGTACGATATGACGCCTGTGGAGCGTGCGTGACTCATGTGGTGTTACGCGTAGGGCCCACGCGTATCGTCTAGTCACACTCAGGCGGGTTAGGCCTTCGGACGTAGAGTAGGGTCTGGGGGAATCGTCCCAGGGAGTTGTGGTGCACAAGCTGAGAGGAGAGTCACGAATGGCTAGTATTGGCACAAGAGAACTAGCTTGGGCCTCGATGTATCGTACAGTGGACTCTTATATAGACATAGACGTGGGAGCCTCCTGCTCCATCAGTATCTGTAGCACGTGAGTCACTGGCCCTCATCCTATCGGTACAGAGAAAGAAATGCAAGGGTAAGGAGTAAAGGTGAAAATAGAAGAAAAGCAGAAAAGCGTAACACTACCCCCCGCTAGGTCTGAAGACGCCTCGGCTTCACTCGCCATCGAAGATGGGCACGTACTCCTCGTTCCCAGTCTCGATGTCAGGGGCTGGGGACACGGTGATCCGCTCTTCGAGAGTGGGTATGTCTGGTGAGCGGACGTAGATGGGTTCGGGCGTAAAGGGGCATCCCGCATACTGGAGGCGCATGCGCAGCTGTTCCCGTGTCACGCCCACCGAGTGAGCGTACCTCCACAGGCGAAGGAGGGGGCGTAGGCGATGCTGGTG
>QLOS01000650.1:0-12767 GCA_003313725.1 Russula sp. MG48 | reverse complement strand
CTTTCTACTATCCTGTTCATGTTTTTTTTTTCTTTGTCTATTGTTTGTGCGGCGAATCGATTGGCATTCACCGCCACCATGCCTCAACCGTTCCCGCAGTCCTCATTGCGGCGCACCTCTACCACCCCCACGCTCCCGTGCGCCAACGCGAGCCCGGCCGTCAACACGCTGGCGCCTCACCCCCCGACGAGCAGGCGCAGCGAGCAACGACACCGAGCGCCGACGCGAGTGCCTGGCCGTCAACATGCCGGCGCATCACCCCTGGATGAGCAGGCGCCGCGAGCAACGACCCCGTGCGCTGACGCGGGTGCCCGGCCATCAATGCACTGGCGCATCACCCCCGGACGAGCAGGCGCGGTGAGCAACGACTCCGCACGCTGATGTGAGTGCCCAGTTGTCAATGCGCCGGCGCATCACCCCTGGACGAGCAGGTGCCGCGAGCAACGACCCCGCGTGCTGACACGGGTGCCCGGCCGTCAACATGCCGGCGCCTCACCCCCCGACGAGCAGGCGCTGCGAGCAATGTCCCCCCATCACGTGTATCACACGTGTCTGCAGGCAGTGAAACAATTTATAAATTAGTATATTTTGTGTAGATTAATTTTGTAGGACTGCTGTAGATTAATAAAAAAATATATATATATTTTTTGTGACCTGAATGCAAAGACTGGAAGTGAGAACAGCCACTGTCAACAGAACGGACTGTGGGAATCGGGAATCTAGTGAAGTGTGGGAAATTGGGAGTCTAGTTCAACTGGGGGATTGTGGGAGTACCCAGGTGGTATAGGCGATTGATTGAGATATGAATGAAACCTAAATTACCTAATTACAAATTCTAACAGCTTGTCAACTTTCCTGTCTTTTTACAACTTGCACTGTCTTGTGACTTTTGAACCAGCCAAAAGCAACAAAAAGTGGCTGAAAGGCTGCAAGTTTTTTGCACAAATGGTGATGTGGGGAGTCGCTACGCATTGAATCCAGCAAATTGAAGGGAATCAAGGAGTGGCCCCGCACCCTCACCAGCGTTAAGCAGCTGCGATCCACGCTAGGGGTGCTGGGGTACCAACGACCCTTCATCCCAGGCTTTGCAGAAATCGCCCGTCCACTCACCAACCTGCTAAAGAAAGGAACCCCTTTCATCTGGACGGACGAATGCTCAGCCGCTGTGGATAAACTCATCAATATTGTCACCAGCGACCCCATCCTCTGGCAACCCAGCCCAGCACGACCATATGAACTCGAGGTGGATGCCTCCCAGAATGCCACAGGAGCCATCCTATACCAGTACGACCCCCAGGGCCGCCGCAGACCAGTAGGATATGATTCCAAGACATTCACCACGACTGAGCGCAATTACCCCATCTGGGACCGGGAGTTCCTCACCATCATCCGAGGACTAGAACACTGGCGCCATCTCCTTATGGGCACGCAACATCAGGTCCTTGTCATCACGGACCACAAAAACCTGCAATACTACAGATCCCCCCAGAAAATCAACCGGAGGATCGCCCGTTATATCCTCACGATGGGAGACTACGACATTGCCCTAGTCCACCGCCCGGGGGCAACCAATAAAGCTGACGCCCTCTCCCGCCGTCCAGACTTCAATGGCGCAGAAACCGACAACGAAAACGTCATCGCCCTGCCCCCACACCTCTTCGCTAACGCCGCAACCGCCATAGACCTGGAAGACCGCACCCTTGCTGCCCAAAAAGACCACCAATCCACGCTCTCCTCATGGGCCTCTACCTACCCCCTGGAACGCCGCCCCGGAGGAGGATGGTGGCACGCCAAGCGCCTGGTTGTCGTGGCAGACAACGACCTTAGGAGGGGGGTAATCTCCCTCTACCATGACTCAGCAACAGCCGGACACCCGGGCATCCTAAAAACATGCCTCCTCATCGCCAAAGACTACTGGTGGCCCAACATGAAACAGACAGTCCTCGCCTACGTCAAGGGATGTGCCACCTGCCAAGCTACCAAAGCCAACACCATGAAGCCAATGCCACCTCTCATGCCAATCACAACTAACCCAACTGCCCTACTGTTCGAGACAGTCGCTCTCGACCTCATCGTTAAACTGCCTCCATCAAACGGCTTTGATTCCATCCTTACAGTAACAGACCACAACTGTTCGAAAGCCGCCATCTTCATCCCCTGTAACGAAACCATGACGGCCCCGGAGATCGCTACGCTCTACGCCAAGAACGTCTTCCCCCACTATGGCATCCCCCGAAGAATCATTAGCGACAGGGGGACACATTTTGCCTCGCACTTCCCCAGAGAACTCTGCAAGTCCCTCGGCATAGAACAAAACATTAGCACCGCCTACCACCCCCAAACAGACGGCCAATCCGAGCGCACCAACCAATGGCTAGAACAGTACCTTCGCATCTACACCAACCACCAGCAGAACAACTGGGCCTCGCTACTACCAATCGCCCAATACGTCCACAATGCCTGGCCCAGCAACACCACCAAGCAAGCGCCGTTCCAGCTCCTCATGGGCCATGTACCACGTGCCCATCAACCCCAAAGATCCGAGAAAATGCCGACACTCCAAGAACGCCTAGACCACATCAAGGAGGGCCAGCAATCAGCGCAAACCGCCATCACCAACGCCCAGACCCTTGTCGGCTCCAGAAAGGGAGCGCGATTTAAGCCATTTGCCCAAGGACAAAAGGTCTGGCTTGAAGGGAAGAACATCCACATCACCCAGCCAAGCGCGAAACTCGCTCAATGATGCTACGGTCCTTTCACTATCACCAAAGTCCTCTCCCCAGTAGTATACCAGCTTGCCATCCCTCCGCAGTGGAGACTACGCTGTGTCCATGACGTCTTCCATGCCAGTCTCCTCACCCCATACGTAGAAACCACCGAACACGGCCCGAACTTCACAGAACCGCCTCCTGACGTCATAGATGGAGAAGCAGAGTACGAAGTCGAGGCCATTCTAGAATACCGCCAATTTGGAAGAACCAAACAGCCACAGTACTGAGTCAGATGGAAAGGATACTCCACAGCAGAAGACACGTGGGAACCTCGGGCAAACCTGAAACACTCCCTGAACCTAGTCCGCCGATTCCACCGAGATAACCCCACCGCGATAAGGAAAGCCTATATAAGACACGCCCTAGTCGCATCCAAAGTCCCATCCCCCTCTTTCGCCTCCACTACCCCCAGCTCACCCCCACCCACTTACTCGTCACTCATGTCCTCCGATGGCTCGTCGAAAGACCAACAGTCTCACCTCCAAGTCATCAACATCGCCGCTCCAGCATCGCCGCCCCCAACGGAGCCCAGGACCGAGGATGACCACTCGCAGCACCACCCAGCAACCCCCTTCGCCGCCCGCATATTCACCATCAGCGACAGCAGCTCCGATGACAACGACGATGACGGCAACAGCAATGGAGCAAGTGGACCGAATTCTGGACAAGATTCTCCTGCTCGTGGCAGCGCATCCGCCCCCAGCCTCCACTCCGCCCCAGACCTCTCAGACCACCCTCTCAGCTCAGACAACTTCTGCAGAGTCTGTAACGCCCCCGTCCAGATCGACGATGGCCATGCTACCTGGAGCGCCTCCCCCCTCTCGAGCCTCCCCTCAGCGCCTGCCAACCCCTCAGTACTTACCACTCCGCCCCCCCAGACTGGACTTCATACGCCAGCGCCAGCAGACCCCCGCTTCAGGGGTGTGCCGCCCGTCAGAGCCACCGTCTTTTCCGTACTTCCATCTGCCGACAACGACCTTGCCTGCGCCGTCCACTTTCTGCCACCGGCAGGTGTCCCTGCCCCCTCGTATTCTAGCCGACGCAGCTACGCAAACGTCGCCGCCACCCCTGCCGGTCAAGGAGGAGTCGCCGCCGCCTCAGCAGCTCCACGTGCCCACGGTAACAGCGGCGGAAACCCAGGCCATGGTCAGTTGGACAGCGCGCTCGGCTACGATGGTTATTTCCTGTGATGGCATCGACTTGTCGACAACCCAGGTGAGCGGGACAATATCCTTGTCCCCGATCACAACAACAGACTAGTCCCCACCACCTTCTACGCCCACTTCACCCACCTCGCCGAGCCCCTCATCCTGGGTCAACTGACGACGACGTCCCCCATCTACGCTGAGCCCCTCCACGCTAAGCCTCGCCCCGACGCTCACCTCCCAGATATAGATGACTGGGACCTGACCACGCTGGAGGGCAACCACCAGTACCGCCACCATGTGGACCGCCTCATCGAAGGCCTCAACGACGCCGGCGTCGCCACAGAAGTCCATCGTTACCGCCACCTCATTCACAAGCTCCACGCCCAGGTCGAGCAGGAGTATCACCACCTCCTGGGCACCCCACAGCGCCGTGCTGACTATACCGCCCTCCAGCTGGATCGGGACGCTGACTTAGTACGCCGCCGGCACACGCTCAAGGACCAGCTGCGTGTCGTCGAAGTGCGTCTCCACGACGCAGCCGTCAACTCGCGCCTCGGGCCCAAGCTGGACCAGATTCTCGCGCGCCCCATCCTCCCTTCCATGTCCTACTGGCTGCGGAGTCGCCCTGCCACTCACCAGACCGACCTCGTCGCCCAGCTGCCTGTCCACGTTCCGCCCCACGTCCACTTCATGCATGAGCGCCCCCTCCCTGTCCGTGAGCGTGTCGTCCACATGCTGCGCCGCAAGCGCCCCTGCCCGCCCGAGTCCTCCCCCGACGCCAACGACGCCAGTCACGCCTTATCCGGCGAGCCCGCCACCTCTGACTGACAGCGTGGCAGCTGTTTCCTTAGGGGAGGGCGTACTGTTACGATCTCCCTTACGGACTGCGGACCGTTCTGACCCCGCACTTACGTTCATATGCTTACCCTTACTCCGTACGTGACTCGTTTCTGCTTACTGTACGATATGACGCCTGTGGAGTGTGTGTGACTCGTGTGGAGCGATGTGGTCATCGCTCCACTACTATACTTAGTTCTGGATCTTGGACTGACTCACTACCCTCGTTATGACTCAGGTAGTAGTTAGCACGTGTTCCCATGTAGCTCCCTATATAAGGAGCCCCCTTTGCGCCAGTCAAGCCTTAAGCTTGACTTAGTTTCTTAATCGAGACCGGACCTTGCTTCAACTCTGTGAGCTTGCCGCTCTAAGACACTCCCACTGCCTCCTTTTGCCCCGCCCCTGCCTTAAGTGCCTTGCTTCCCCTACGCCTCTCTAAGTCGGCTGTAACGACTTAGCTCTGAACCGCGAAGTCACAAGCACTTGTGACTTAGCCGTTCTACTCCGAAGAGTCTGCTTACTCATACGTCTTCGAGACCACTGAAAGCGTCTCGCTCCGGACCACGTGCTCGCTGCCACGTGCTCACTCTTGCCACACGCCTAGTTGCACAAGTCGTGCCCACAGCCCCTCGAGCCGTAACATTCAGTGCGCGGCGGCTGTGAGAGTTCATACCAAGGGAAGGGACCAAACTGGCAGACGACCAGAAGGAGTGGGAGATACACAACCAGGCGAGGACACCCACAACGTTCCACAAACCCCAAGCCGACGTGGTGCGGACACCGCTTTTCACGAGGGGGGAACATGGAATAGGGTGAGAGGGGCATAGGGGGCAGCAGCCCAGGCGAAGGGAAGTCACGAGACGCATGTAGATACAACAGATGATGTAAGTGTTGGAGAATTGAGAGTGCGCGGCGGAACAAAGCCGCGCCAAAGGTATTCCAAACAGGCTCCATTTTCATTCCATTCTATTTGTCTCCTTTTTACTATAACTACATTAAAACCCTAGATATCAAGCGCGATCGTACAGACTCATGAACGGACCTTGGACTGTTTGTATTTTTCCGACTCGTCTACATTTCTTACTTCTTATTTCCAATTCCAACCCCTTTTTTCGACTCCTATGCAATAATGTATAAAAGCCCTATAGTATTACCTTGTATCTAGTAGTACAGCAGTGTAAAACGTGTCCACTGTCAATTGAATCCTCTCGTCTCTTCCAAAAACCCCTCTTGTCTCTTGAGTCCTGGCTTCGTCTCGCTCCTTGCTCGACTTCTCGTGCTCGCCTTCTTCTCGCTCACCCTCCTGCCTTTGCACCACAGGCGGAGCATCCCTTCGACTTCTCCTCGAACCCCTTGCCTGCCTGTAACCAACACCAGGTTATGGGCCCTGGCGCTACAAACTAAATCAGCAAAGTCAGAACCACCTGAAGCGAGAACGCGCTTACCCCTTCACCCTGAATCGAGCACTCCACATTCTTTTTGTACACCATGAGCGACGACCTTAAGATCAATGTCATCAAGCTGGCCATCAACGGCAGCAATTGGATCACTTACCGGGACTGCCTCCAGTTTGCGCTTGGCATGCGCGGATTGATCGAACATCTCACGAACGACACTATTACCATCACGTATACGAACGCAGGCACCATAAACAGCCTGACACCCGATGCGCATTGGGCACAAGACGAGGCAATCACCAAGTACCTAATCACATCATCAGTCCCCGATTCCGTTTTCAACAAAATAAAGAATGGGACGCACGTGAAGAACATCTGGGACACATTGAAGCAACTGTTTGAGGATCGATCGCAGAATCTCCTCATGGACCTCACAAGGAGGATTCAGACCACCAAGTGCGGAGAAGAAGGAAACTTACGCACCCATTTTGAGCAGCTCGTTGACATGCGCGAGCAGTTGTCTGTGTCACACCCACCGAGTGAGCGTACCTCCACAGGTGAAGGAGGGGGCGTAGGCGACATTGGTGACTGTGGTCTTGTGGGTAAGAGGTCTGTATACCTCTCTCGTGCAGGCGTACTCTTGTGACGTCTGATAGAGAGCTTTCCCTTGCCTTTGAGCATACACTGAGTGTTACGACCCAGCGTGTCGTTCCTATTGACACGTGCAACTTGTGCTACTCGGGCTTAAACCAACGTGCACAGAGGGTCCCCCTATGTGTGGCACACACTGACAGGGGCTCAGCTAGGGTTCAGAAGTACCCTAGACGACTTATAGAGGCAAACAGGTATGCACAGCAGTGTGCAGGCAGCAGAGGCAGGCAAACAAGGACACTGGTATTCAGATCAAGTCAAGCGTAAGGTATACAGGGCGCGAGATACCTAGTCTATATACTGGCAATGGCAAGGCGGCTCGAAGTATCAGTAAGCAGTGACAGAAGTGGCATAGGTAATGAAGTAAGTGGTGCAGGCAATGATATCAGTGGCGCGCACAATGATATCAGTGGCAATGAGTAAGAAAGTGGAAAGGCGGTCACAAGGCAGGCGTGGGACACGGCCCAGAAGCAGTAGGCGTATAGTAATAGGACCTGGAATGCTCTACAGGTCACGCGGTACAGTGCGGAACATCAGAAGGCAAGATAGAAGCGGCAAAAGGGTCACGAGGCAGATAGTGTACAGTAATCCAGGCACGAATGTGGCACGTACAGAAATGCGGGGGCAATGACGCGGGGGTCCGGTCGGGCCGGGCACGGAGTCTGGCAAGGTGCGGTCAAGAGGGGCGTGAGATATAGCGATAAATGTGGCAGGGTGCAGCTCTACTGCCATATGTGCATGCGTGGGAGATCTGAGTAAGCAAGATAAGATGGCGGAGTTGGCAGCGGTCCGGGCGGTCCGGATTACCATAAAAGGAAGGTGGAAAGCGTGAATGGAGCAGGCCAAGGCTCTAGGCTAGCCAGGCGTGCACAGGCGTGGGTCAGGCATGAATGGGCGGCACAATAGGATGGCAAAAAGGGTGAAAAGTCGTGACACTGAGGCTCTACAAGGGGGCGCATGAAGTCTGGCAATTGACCAGAGGAGTTGTGGTTCACAAGAGGGAGGAGGGAACCGTGCACAAGCTGAGATTACAAGAGAACAGACTTAGGGTCTGTCCTAGGCATACAACGCGATATAAGTACATGTGAGAATGACTCATAGGGAGTCAGAGCGAGTCATGGTGTCCCTAGGACGCCGCTACTAGTACAGAGTCATGCACAGTCAGTAGGAGTCATTGTATTGTGTGAGTCATGGGTGCCGATGCAGCACATGCGCAGAGGAGTGCAAATGTAGCACTAGTGGATGCGCGTCGGTCCCGGCAGTCCATCAGACTGGGTAGTAAACGTACAGAGCGAGATAAGGAGGCACTGGCGGAGTCACGGGCCGTAGGGGCCCGGCAGTCCATAGGCGGAGCATAGAGAGCAGTAGGCAGTAAGAATGAAAAAGAAATGAGGCGTACAGTGAAACGGGAGCGTAACATCACCCCTCTCCTACAGTCCGCGACTGTCCTCAGTTGCTACCTTGGTCAGTCCAGTCGTAAGCGTCCATGGCATCAGCGTCATACTCTGCTGTGGCCACTGGCTCCCCCTTGGCCTCATGATCAAGGCGGGAGCCCTCCTGGCTGATGCGTTCAAGGAGGGAACATGCACCAGGTGGGGGGCGTCCGAAGATGCGCTGGGAGAGGGTCCATGGCTCTGGGCGCTGCATGTTGCCACGCCCAGCCTTGGCCAGGGCTTCGCATAGCACAGGGGAGGGGCAGTAGGAGAGGACCTGGTCCTCTGGGGTGTCAAGTGGGGTGTGGATGGTGGTGAGGTAGGGAAAGATGACGTTATAGGCATCGGCATTGGAGAGGCGTACCACACTTTGGTGCCTCTGGTCTTTGTAATAACTGAGCCTCCTCTGGTGCCATTTGAGGAGGCGTTGTGCCTCGGCCAGGTGTCTCTTCTCTGTCTCTATGTCAATCGCATGGGAGTCCATTCCCATTTCCGCTGTGTGCAGGCGCTCTACTTCCCCAATGAGGTACGGGTCCCCTACTGCCTTGAGGGCGTTGTCCATGTGGTGCCAGAAGGAGCCAGTGTCCCCTCCTTCGTCTGAGAAAATAGAGATTTGCCTCTGTGTGAGGCGGGGAAGTGGGTGTAGCGTGTGATGGGGTGCTGGTCGTGCATGGAGGGGGTAGGTGAATATGACTTTGCCACGCCCCATGGTGGCTAGGATGACCGGGTCCTTAGCCCCAAACATGAAGGCGACGTACTTGGGGGTGACCAAGGCCCCAGATCCATCCTGGATCTTCCGGGTGTAGTAGTAGATGCTGCGGGGGTGGTTGAGGCGGTAGGGGTGCCCAGGGTGGTCCTGTTCCTCTGCCCCCTCTGCAATGCCCTCGACATCGATGGCTGTGAGGGGACTCCACTCGTCTGGGATGTTAGTGGGGTTCCAGGAGGGCGTACCCGGGGCAGAGTCCCCTTCCACAAGGCTGCGGAGTGAGGACATGGCGTCAATGATGGTGCCTCGTATGTCTTCATCTTCCAGAGTGTCAATAATCTCCGCCACTGTCGCATTGAGGCGGCGGATGACTTCCTCTCCTGTGGTTACCCCACGCATGTCAATGGCGAAGGATGGTCCCTCTTCTTCATTCTCAGGGATTGGGTTCCCCATGGCGTCTGTGAGCAGGAGGCCAGGGATGTGAGTGGTGGTGGAGTGGCCTCGTGGAGGGTACTGGTAGTCATCGGGGTAGGAGGTGGTGTCTGGATTGGCCGTGAGGACTCCCAGTTTGATGACGGGGGGAAGCTCAATGTCAGTCATGGGGGAGCCTGGCGGGGGCTCCAGGGCAGGGATGGGCTGGTCTAGGCCGGCAGAAAAATCACTGTAGTCCCCTTTGTAAATGGGGGAACCCGGGGCGGAGGACGTAGTAGAGGAAGTAGACATATAAGCAGGGCGAGGGCGACGAGGGTGGCGAGCAGCAGCGAGTGTGGCGGCACGGTCGATGTTCTGTGGGGACGAGGAAGTGCGAAAGATGTTAGGGTAGATTGAAGCCACAGCTGCAAGGAATGGGTGGGGGTAGATAGAAAATGATTGGGGGTGTTTCTTTGCGGTTTTATAAGCTGTCTTATTGCGCGCCATTTCGGGCCAGGAACCTTCCTGCGTCAGCTTCCTGGCTGGGTTTCTAAGCAGCTTACTATTAGGGTACTCGGGGAGCTGTGCAGGAGGATAGTCTGGGAGCTGCGTGGCAGGCGAGAACGTTGGTAGGCTCCCTGTGCTGGACGTGGCAATGAACATGGCAAGCGTTGTCTCTGATTCTGATTCTGGTGTAGGAGGAAGCGATGCTGACAATGCTGCTCGGTGTGCGCAGGAGACAGAGGTGCGCGACGAGTCTGGCACCAATTCTGGACTTCTGGCGGCAGCTGTTGTCCTGGCTGGTCGTGCTCTCAGGCTGGTGAGGGTGGAAATGACGTGCGCGCGTCCCTCCCCTCTGTGTATTACCCCCCTCTCAGGTCTCGCAGCGCCTCGCTGCATCTTGGTTCTTTGATGGAATTCCCTGATCAGGTCTGGAGCGTGCACTCCTGTAGCTGGTTCCCATGTGTTGTCAGCATGTGGGTAGTTCTTCCATTTGATTAGGAATTGGTGTTCACACCTTTTGCCCCAGTGGCGCTCCCCCATAATGCGTTCTACTTCCCATTCTGGTGCGCCTTCAATGATATCTGGTGGGGGGCGTGTGTAATTTGGTCCATGGGCATCTGTTTCTTGGTAAGGCGTTAGGAGATCCACATGAAACACCTTATGAATCGTCCATGATGGTGGCAGTTCCAATTGGTAAGCCACGGGAGAGATGACAGATGTGATTTTGAATGGCCCGAAGCGTTTGGGCGCCAGCTTACTAGAGGGATAGTAGGTTTTGATGTGGCGTCCTTCTAGCCAGACCTTTTGTCCCTTTTGGAAATGGGGTGTTGTTGTCTTAGGTGGCGCATTCAGAAGTCTCTGTGCGCGCTTCCTGGCGTCTAGGATGTGTGTGAGGCGGTCCTGCACTGCTGGTGGGTGTGTTGGGTCGTTGTCAATCGTGCACTGGGGTTGGTAGCCAAAGAGGAGTTCGTGTGCGGTGAGTTTTGTGTGGTCATGTGGCCAAGAGTTGTGTACAAACTCTGCCATGGGGAGGTAGTATGCCCATTGATCCTGTTGGTCTGGAACCCAGAGGCGCAGGTACTGTTCTACTCATTGATTGGCACGTTCACTCTGCCTGTCTGTCCTGGGGTGAAAGGTGGTGCTGATATTTTGTTTGGCATGTATGCTCTGGGCCAGTGCACGCACGAAGTGTGATGTGAATCTGGGGTCGTGATTGGAGATGATTCGCCTGGGGAGTCTGAACCATGGGAGGATGTGGCGGAAGTACAGTGCGGCCACTCCCTCTCTTGTGATTGTGGTCGAGCATGGAAGGAATCGCGCTGCTTTAGAGCAGCCTTGGTCTACAATGGTGAGGATTGCATTGTGTCCCGCTGAGAGGGGGAGGTCCGTGATTAGGTCCATGGAAATGCTTTGGAATGGCCCTTCTTCTGCAGGGACGTCAATTGGAAAGAGGGCTGCCTTTGTCTGCGTGGTGCGTGCTTTGGTTTCTTGACATTTGGTGCACCCCTGCACATATTCCTTTGTGAATTGTTCGAGTTCTTCCCCTCCTTCGTAGTGTCTTCGCAGAAGTGCGAGTGTATTCTTGACACCTGGGTGTCCTGCGAGGGGGTGGTCATGGTATCTCTGGAGGATTTGCCTTCGCTCGGCCAATTCCTTAGGGAAGGCAGCAAACTGCAGAGTTGCGACGCGTTCTGGTGGGAACAGGGTAATGTTTTCATTGTCATGTTCTCCTTTATCTCCTGGGGGGTGTGATAGGAAGTCCGCGGGGATGTGTTGCTTGCCTGGGACGTGCACCAGTTGGTAATCATACTCCTGGAGTTCTGGTGACCATCTAGCCTGGCGGCGGTTGAGGTTCTGCGGCCGTAAGAAGTACTGTAAGTTGCGGTGATCTGTGCGTATAATGACCTTATGCATGCTTCCTGCTAGGTAGGCCCTCCATGTGCACAGTGCATCCAGGACTGCAAAGGCTTCTCGGTCCGCAACATCCCAGTTGCGTTGGGTGACATCGAAGGTTTTTGAGTGAAATGCGACTGGATGGAGGTGTCCCTGTTCATCCTTTTGCTGCAGAACTGCCCCTAAGGCGTGTTGTGATGCATCCGTGTCCACATAGAATGGTTTGGCAAAGTCTGGTTGTCTGAGGACCGGTGCTGAGGCTACCTGGTCCTTTAGTTCATCGAAGGCGGCCTGCCGTGCTGTTGTCCACTCCCATGGGACATCCTTGTGCGTGAGTTCATTCATGGGGCGTGCAATTTTGCTAAACTTGGGGATCCAGCGTCGATAGAAGAGGCAGAATCCTATGAATGCGTGGACATCTCGGACATTCCTTGGAGTGGGCCATGTCAGGATCGCTTTGACTTTGACGGGGTCCATTCTGAGGCGGTCCTTCTCCAGTATGATGCCTAGGTATTCCACCATTGTGGCCTCAAACAGGCACTTCTCTGGCCGTAGGTAGAGGTCGTGCTTGAGGAGGATCTCCAAGACTTGGGTAGTGATACGGCGGTGCAGGGGGTAGTCCAGAGGTGTGTGCATGAGAATGTCGTCCATATACACTGTAACGTAGCCACCGTCGATAAGTTCCTTGAAAATTTGGTTCATCATGGTCTGGAAGGTTGCTGGGGTGTCACGCTCACTGCGTGAGCGTACCTCCACAGGCAATGGAGGGGGCGTAGGCGATCCTGGCGACTGGGGACGCGAAGGCAGAAGGTCTGTATACCTATCACGTGCCGGTGTACTCTTGTGACGTCTAAGGGAAAGCTTTCCCTTGCCTTTGAGCATATACTAGTGCTCTGCAAGGGGTGAGCGAAGTCTGGCAATTGACCAGAGGAGCGATGGTTCACAAGCAGAGGAAGAGGCGATCAACTGGCTTGAGATTACAAGAGAACAGACTTAGGGTCTGTCCTAGGCATACA